>JAFVLL020034226.1:0-49708 GCA_021397915.2 Tor tambroides
GGAACAGTTTGATTGTGGATAAATGGAGCCAATGTCCTTTCCTATGCGTATTGTGGCTTTTGAGTGTGTCTGGGCCATGGGTAGTGGCTCCTCGTTGGGATGGGGGAATTGTTCCTTCCCCCCTGGAATCTCTTTGAAGCTCAAAGAGAAAGTTGACGACTGTCCCTGCTAGCGTTGGAGAAGATGCAGAGGTGATACCGCCCTTTGAATCAGAGGTGGACGTTAGACATGCATCTGTAATTGCATCTGTAATTTCGTTACAACAAGGGAGGAGGGAAAGTTTACGATGCCTAAAACCTGATCGAACATCTTGATTGCAATCAAATACTACAGTAGACTAATAAAGTTAGTTTCGATTTTAAGGCTCTATTTTCTGCTTTACAGTAGTTTAAACCATTTGGTTTCAAAAACACAAATTCAAATGAAAGTTTCAACTAAAATCAATACACAATGGATTAACCATTCACAAGTTATCTTGAACAGGGCAAAAATTATATAGACCAGATAACCCTTCTTGTCAGAAAATATGTGTAACCAAACAAAATGTGACCTAGGTCACACAACAGCAAAACAAAGGTTATTTGCCTCAATTTACCATTCAATGAATCAATTTGAGTTCGGAAAATTACCTCAGTCTATTCAATGAATCAATTTGAGTTTGGAAAATTCAGGAAAAAATACCTCTGTCCCTCAAAGTTTAAAAGGAAAAGAATCCGTCAGCAGAACAGACGATGAATTGATAAGATGAAAATTTGAAGGTTCAAACTCAATCTATGGGTAGCTTGCCTTTTTTTTTTTTTCTTCCTTGACTTGGCTTGATGCATCCACACCAGGCACGTCAGCAGAAAATCCAAATTTCAATGCATACAACAAAACTGGCCTGTACACACAGGATAACATTCTTAGAAACCTCATATAACTCTTGCATTTTTTTACACCAAGAATTAATGCTCATTATTTACAGCATCACATACAATGAACACATCTCTTCATTTTAACAGGCATAGTTATACAACAGTTTTTAATTCATTACATGTACAAAAATCAATCTTTAACTCACTGATTCCTCTGAATTAATAGTGTTTTGAAAATCTTTTACACCACGAACTACATCAATAACTCCATTAACTTCAGCACGATGCTCCGGATGAACGCGGCAGTAAGTTTCTTTACAAACTTCACAGTTGATCAGTATTTTAGCTCTGAATAACACATCTACTTCATTTAAATCCTTGTGCAAAAACCCTCTAGTCATTTCTTTTAAAATAACTTGGTTTTCGAAGAGGGGAAGTTTCAAATAGTAGCGTAAAAAAACTTCCGCTGCAGCCTGAATCAATGGGTGTGCCCATAGCACGGGATTGTTGTGATTTATGTAAAATTCAGCACAGATACGTCTTCTAAAAACACCAAACTCAGTTTACAATCATTAATTGAGTATTGTGAAACCAAGGAAGATGGTTTCATGATATTCTGATGTATTATTTCGTGACTTAAAGGAAAGCGTGCAAGCCATACTGTATGTGTGCGCAATACTTCAGAGTCTTATTACAGAACTGCAAGAAAACAATACAAACAGCATATCACATGAGCATTTAAATTAAAATCTTAAATTAAAATATTAATTACGACTAAGGACTGTTTTAGATGATTAAATTAAAGGTTTGGGGGAAACGTATTACATTAAACAATTATGCTTACATATTTAATGCACGCACTTTACGATGCAATCCTCAGTAATTACATCAAATTAAAGCTGTTCAAATAAACAAATATTTCCTGCCCATAGAGGATTATTAAAAAATAACTACAATGATCATCTTAATAACCAGTCGTATTCTGTGTGATTGAGTGCAATTGAACAGCATTATTGTATACAAAAATGGGAGGTTAATCATAATAAATATAATGCAAGAATAAGCAAAATAATATCAAAAATAAATGTAAATCAGTCCGATTATTCCTCTGGGAGCAATTTGAGCAAGGTGCTGCTATTCATTAATGTCATGACTGGCAACAGCGGCAGTGCTTAATGGCGTCGATCAGATAACGTTAAACATTAAAATGAAGGATGGCATTAGGGCATCAGTATAAATAAACTGTTTCAAATATTTACGTTTATTGCTAAGTCCAACTAAATTCGTTTAATTTTCTTCAAAAAACTGGCGTCTGTTCATTGACAATAATGCAGGTGGAAATTCCTTTACGCTACTAATCGGAGCCGGACGTGACAACACGTGGACTGTGATTAAAGGTCTATTGTTCTCGCCTGTGTTCCATTCGGAAGGGCTCATCCCTATGCCCTAATCCCTTCAAAGGGTTTACCCTCCGGAGTGAGAGCTTCGAAGGGTTAAAGGGTGTAGGGGACCAAACAACTGTTTCTTGAAGTTCCCTTCTGGGTCATCATCCCGTGTCCACAGAGAAGCGCCGTCATCTGTGCAAAGGATCATGGGGGCCTGAAGTGTCCATCAGTTGTACCCTTCGAAATCCTTCATTCCGAAGGGCCCTTTGAAGTGGCCAGTTTTGAGCACTTCGGTTTGGAACGACACTTCAATATGACAGCCATGATTATTTTCACTCCGAAGTGCCCTTCGGAGGGCGATATATCCCATTTGGAACCCGTTTGGATGAATTTTACTGCAGTAATTTGCATATTAGTAATATGATTAATAAAGAATTATATTTCCTCAATTTTTTCTCTGTCTTTCTTTATATTCATTATATAGGTAAATATATTAAAATGATTTTATTTTGGGTTACAATAAGCTCTGGGCTATGTCTGGGTTACAATAAGCTCTACATGGCACTGTATATCATTATGCGTTTGGGACTGTGAACATTTTAGGCCCATAATCTGACATCTTTATCTGCCTACTTTACAATTTAATGTATGGTCAAATAGCTAGAAGACAATGGAAAAACTACAGCTGATGAACAAAGTATTTAAGGAACTCTTAATTGAGAGTTTGCATGTGAAACAAAAAGCTCCTAGTTCACCTATCAGCGTCACCCTGAGCAACAAGGATTGACCAATCATGAGGGCAAGTGGGAACTGCTCAGAGACACCTGCACCTGATTAGAGACAATTAACAGAAAGTACAAAAGGAGCGTTGTGTCAGCAAGGTGAGCTTACTCTCCACTTTCCATTAATGACTTTCTGCTTTCCTTGCCAGGAAGAAGCTCTCTGCTGCCAAGGTCTCCTCATTTCTCTTGCTTGCCCTTAACCCAGATTTCAGAGAAGCACTAATCAACAACTACTTGGATTATCGCCTCTAGCTGCACATCACGGATGTCCATTAGCAGAGCTCTGGATCATCTCCCCTAAACGACTGCTTGTATAAACCCCTAAAATTTGCAGCTTTGACCAACCTGCCATTATTGATTTAACGGGAAAAGTTAAAATACAAAATAAACCTTAAAATACCTTTAAAAAAAAAAAAAATTCAATCTGTAGATACTTTACTGTGTTTTTTTTTTTTTTTTTTACAATTTATAAATGGCCACAAGGACCACTGTGGAAATGAGCTCCAAGTGCCCAAAAACTAATGGTTTTAGAAACACATTAAAGAAACAAACTACCTTTTGTTTATTTTTGAGGTTTTATAGTATGAAGCCTGTAAGTTATCCAAGCCAGCATATGTGACCTGGAAAGGTCACTTTTGTCTGTCTGTCTCTCTCTCTCTCTTTTTTTTTTGTAAGTTTACCACTGTGCAGAGAAATAGTTTTATCAAAAGGGTAGATACAGAATAACTAAAGCTTCATGACAGAAACTAAACACAAGAATTTCACACTGATTGAAAATAATTAGATTACAATATTATTCATGTCGTGCAACACAAGAAAAAATGGAAGAACATTAAAAAAAAAAAAAACTAGGCGGCTGAAGGCGGCTGATGCTCCTGTCTTGTGTGCGGAGATCGCAGTCCTACTGGCGAAGGATGCGATAGAGTCCCTCCATATCGGTCCCTCCAGCCGATATGAAGATGGGGTTTTATAGCTCCTACTTCATTGTACCCAAGAAAGGCGGTGGGTTACGACCACTCTTGGACCTGCGTGTCTTGAACCGGGCCCTTCACCGGTTACCGTTCAAGATGTTGATGCAGAAACGCATCTTCGGGTGCATCCGTCCCTGAGATTGGTTTGCAGCGTTTGACCTGAAGGACGCATACTTTCATGTGTCGATCCTTCCGCACCACAGACCATTGCTGTGGTTCACGTTCGAAGGACGACCATATCAGTACAAGGCCCTGCCCTCCGGGCTGTCCCTGTCACCCCGTGTCTTCATGGAAGTTATGGAGGCAGTCCTTGTTCCCTTGTGAGAGCAGGGCATTCGCATTCTCAACTACCTCGACGACTGGCTCATACTAGCTCAGTCTCAGGATCAGTTGTGCAAACACAGGGACTTGGTGCTCTCGCACCTCAGCCGGTTGGGCCTTCAGGTCAACTGGGAAAAGAGCAAACTCTCCTCGGAGAGGATCTCTTTTCTCGGTATGGAGTTGGATTCGGTCGAACAGACAGCACGCCTCATGCAGGAACGTGCTCGGTTGGTGTTGAACTGCCTGAATATGTTCAAGAGCAGGACGGCGGTCCCACTGAAACAGTTTCAGAGGCTCCTGGGGCATATGGCAGCTGCAGCGGTAGTCATCCTGCTGGGGCTGCTTCATATGAGACCGCTTCAACACTAGCTTCGTGGCCGAGTCCCGAGGTGGGCATGGCAACGCGGCACTCACCGGGTCCAAGTTACACCGGCCTGCCACTAAACCTTCACCCCATGGTCAGACCTTGCATTTCCCCGGGCAGGAGTGCCCCTAGAGCAGGTCTCCAGGCATGCTGTGGTTTACACAGATGCCTCTACCACCGGCTGGGGGGCCACATACAACAGGCATGCAGTGTCGTAGGTATGGACGGGCCCCCAGCTGCACTGGCACATCAACTGCCTAGAGTTGTTAGCAGTGCACTTTGCCTTGAACCATCTCAAGGGGCGCTTATGAGGCAAGCACATGCTGGTCCGGACGGACAACACTGTGACCATTGCGTACATCAACCGACAAGGTGGTCTGCGCTCCTGTCGCATGTTGAAACTTGCCTGACACCTCCTCCTTTCGAGTCCGAAGGTTCTGAGTCCCTTCACACCATTCACGTTCCGGGTCTGCTCAACCGTGTGGCCGACGAGCTGTCACGAGCCCAGGAAACTCCCAGGAAAATTGAGACTCCATCCCCAGATGGTCCAGCTGATTTGGAGTCGTTTCGGAGCCGCTCATCTAGACCTGTTTGCCTCTCCAGAAACCTCTCACTACCAGTTGTTTTTCTCCCTGACTGAGGGAACACTCCGCACGGACACACTGGCACACAGCTGGCTGCGGGGCCTGCGCAAAAATGTGTTCCCCCAATGAGACTTCTCACACAGACACTGTGCAAAGTCAGGGAGGACGAAGAGCTGGTCCTGCTCGTTGCACCCTATTGGCCCAATCGGACATGGTTCCCAGAACTGATGCTCCTCGCGACAGCCCCTCCTTAGCAGATTCCTCTGAGGAAGGATCTACTGACTCAAAGACGGGCAACCCTGTGGCACCTGTGTCCAGACCTCTGGAAATTCCATGTCTGGTACCTTGACAGGACGCGGAGGTTCTAGGTGACCTACCCAAGGAGGTAGTTCACACCATCACTTCGGCGCGAGCACCGTCTACGAGACACGCTTACACCTTGAAGTGGGACCTGTTCGTCGAGTGGTGTCCGAGAAGACCCCTGGAGATGCCCGATCAGTCGTGCTTTCCTTTTTGCAGCAAGGGTTTGAGCGAAGGCTGTCTCCCTCCATCCTTAAGGTCTATGTTGTGGCGATTGCTGCTAACCATGACCCTGTGGAAGGTAAGTCGGTAGGAAAGTATGACCTGGTCATCAGGTTCCTTAGGGGGGCGAGAAGGTTGAATCCTCCCCGGCCCCCCTCTATAACCACTTGGGACCTGACTCTAGTGCTCAGAGCACTACAGTGGGGCACATTTTGAGCCTTTGCAGTCAGTCGAGCTAAAGTTTCTTTCATTGAAAACTCTGCTCCTGCTTGCACTGGCCTCCATCTAGAGGGTAGGGGACCTGCATGCATTTTCGGTTGACGAATCGTGCCTAGAGTTGGGGCCGGCCCAGGCAATCCTGAGGCCCCGGCCCAGCTACGTGCCCAAGGTTCCTACTACCCCCTTCAGGGATCAGGTACTGAACCTGCAAGCGCTGCCCCCGGAGGAGGCAGACCCAGCCCTAGCTTTGCTCTGTCCCGTCTGCACCTTGAGTTGGTACGTGGACCAGACACAAAGTTTCAGGACCTCAGACCAGTTCTCTGTCTGTTACGGAGGGTGGCAGAAGGGGAAGGCCGTCTCCAAGCAGAGGATGGCCCACTGGATAGTGGATGCCATCACCCTGGCTTATCAGGCACAGGGTGAACCCTGCTCGCTCAGGTTGCGAGCCTACTCTACTAGGAGTGTTGCATCCTCCTGGGCACTGGCTCGTGGTGCCTCGCTGGCAGATATCTGTAGAGCTGCGGGCTGGGCGATCCCCAACACATTCAATAGATTCTATAGTCATTGTGTTGTGTTGAGTATCCTTCTGTGTTCTCACCTCAAACAGGTGGAGGTACTGAGAGGCCCTGGTGTAGTGTTGGCTTGGTAAAACTGCTAAAACTGCTCCAGAGTGTCCGTACTGTAGACCCTGTTGAGCTCCTCCGTCCCCTCAGCAGCCAGACGTGGCGGAGCGTCCGGTGCCATGCCCTCACTCGATGAATCTGTGAGAACCGGTAGAGGGCTGGGTTCCATATGTAGAGACCTGAGTGGATCCCATATGTGTAAAAGTCCACGGTATAGCCTTAGCGCCTGTGTTTCCCCGGCAGACCTCTCTGCTATTTTACAAGAGGGTTGTAATCACCTCTAATTCTTCCATATGCACCTAAACGGATCTATATGTGTAAGTGCTTCCGAAACCTCCTTCGGGAAGGATGGGGGTTCTGCAACATTTCTGTTCCAAGTGGAACGGGTACATTTCTCAGTGTTATCCAATCTCACTGAGTGGGCAGTGCTACGACAACAGTGACTGGTTTCTTGTTGCGAGCCCTGGCCTATACCAAAAAGGGGCGCAGGAGGCTTGCACAGGACACTGGAAGGGGCAGCATCCGTGGCGCTTTGGTAGGAATCCCAGTTTTTCAGTCATTACTGACGTGACTCGTAGTGACCGACTGAAAGGGAATGTCTCGGTTACGTATGTAACCCTCGTTCCCTGAAGGAGGGAGCGGAGACATCATGTCCCGTCGCCTCGGGTGCTGTACCACCGCTGAGCGGCCGGGTTACTTGCTTGGCTCCTCAGCGAAAACCTGGTATGCATTGCACCTGCTGCCTATTTATGCTTGCACTGTCATCAGTGGCAGCTGGATGCAATCATCGCATGCCAATGTGCATTGGCTCGTTTAGTTTACACTCGAAGTGGATTGGTCTCTCGAAGCGAGATCCCAGTTCATCGGTCATTACTGACGTGATGTCTCCATTCCCTCCTTCAGGGAACGAGGGTTACATACGTAACCGAGACGTTCTTCATGTCGTACTTGAATTGTACTTTGAGGTGACTTTAAGGTACAACGTTTTTTTTCTTTAAAAGTTTCATTTTTGAGAAAATTAACTGAGATGTAAATGCTATGAAATAGTGACTAACTGGCTAAATAAGATTCTGATTAAATATGAGTTGATAACTTTGTGCTTGTGAAATCTATGAAAAATCATTTTACAATTTCATAGAATAATTATGAAGAATAAAATGCAGTGATTGGTTTGTTAAATTAAATATGCATACATAAGCTTAAGTAATTAAGTTATTTTAATATACTAACTGAAAATTAAATTTCAGCAAGTACTATTTTTCATGTAAAAAGGGCAAAATGATCTGTTAGTACTATATTACACATATCTTACATGGCTGCCAGTTGATAATGAAATGAAAAACGTGAGAACTGAACCATACAGACAGAACATGGTTGTTTGCCCCTTGTCTGGACTCTAGCCCGCCTTGTGGATAGTCCGTTTGCCTTACCCCCCTGGATTACGTTCGCCGTCATTCGACCCTTGTTTGTTTATTGGATTGCTCTTGTGCCCTCATATACCGGTTAGCCATTCTCTGACCTTTGCCTGTTTATCGACCATGTCTTTGAACAAAACTTCGCACTTGGATCCACTCGCTTCATGTCTCTGTCACTCCGTAACAACAGTTGTTTTTGAAATACCATCCAGGATTTAATATACTGTAATTCATACTAAAGTGTGTAATCAAAGTGGTTTTCACAATATTAAATTATAAAAAGCTAAATATGATTACTGGTACAACCAGTGTTGGGCATGTTATTTTAAAAAAGTAATTAGTTATAGTTACTAGTTACTTCTCACAAATAGTAACTGAGTTAGTAACTGAGTTACATCATTATAAAAGTAACTAATACCATGGAAAGTAGCTATTTTGTTACTTTTTAAAAAATGTTCAAATATATGTTAAATATTAAATATGTTAAATGAATGAAATGGACACTAAATAGAATAAATTATTCTTATAAAACATCGTACACTACACTATTTTAATGTTTCTGTGGGACACCTATCAAATTCAATATATTATTGTAAATATTATCAACATAGAATCACCATTGGCTAGTGAATTTTTTAGTTTACTCTTGGACTAACTTTGATTGGAGAAGATGTTGCCAAGACGTACTTGTGCAAATTAGTTGCAAATTAGACTTAAAGGAAGTTGTGTAAAAGTGAACCACTCAAAAATAGAAGAAAACAAAAACCAAAAAAAACAAACAAACAAAAAAAAGAAATATAAAAAGAAAAAGAAAATAATCTTTAAAAACAGGAAAATAAAATACTTGTAGTTTGTATACTTGTAGTTTGCTGATAGGGCATTTTCTGTTATGTTTAGTGGCATTTCCTTTAACCCTAAAAAACATCTGTGGGAAAAAAATATCCAATACAGAAATGCCCTATTTATACTGACTATTTTTTAGTGTGTCATAATTTACCCACCCTCATGCCTAAATTTTTTCGTTTTCTCTAATATTAATTATCTGATATACTATTTGTATATATATATATATATATATATATATATATATATATATATACACACATATATATAAAGCTTATGTTTGTAAAATGGCACAGTTTTTTTTTTTTTTTAATATCTGACACACAGCATCAGTCAGTCAAGCATTATAATATGTATAGTTCAGTCATGAAACTCTAGATGGTGCAGACTGAAGGGTTGTTAACGTAACTGATGATATTCAGAGAGTTAAACAACTTGGCACAAACTGATTGGTTCATGTTGCATATGCAGCCAATAAGCTTACTGCCTTGCATTTATATGGCTGGCTAGCGTTCACCTGAGGTTTCTCTGAAACCCTCCACCTTCCCCAGCTCCACCTGTATAGATCTGCTGCGGGTTATTTTATATGCTATTTGTGCAGCAGAAGTATGTCTTGAATACTCACAGCACCGTATCGCCATATGCATTGGCAGTAGCAGTTCCTGTACTTGCTTGCAGCAGCAGCAATAATCTACAACTACAGCAATAACCAACAGCAGCAGCAATTCAGCAGCGGCGCAGAAGATCTATTCCACCAAGACCAAATACATTAACATTGTCATATCCATCACCATGCAAAAATCTTCAGAGAGTTATCATGATTGAAATGATATTATGATAATTTAGCATTATTTGATAATATAACTTTAGTAATTAGAATAACCATGTATGAATGCATATTTGTCATGTTGACTGAACTTCTGGTGGTGGTGCTTAAGATATTGTTTGTCATTGTGTATCTATAAAAAACTAAAAATAATACTGATAAGATAATAAATCTACTATGAATTCTACAACTAATAACAATATAAAACACACTAAGGATTAATGAGCTGCTGGGTTTATGAATATTAATCACGTTGTCTGCGTTCGCTCGAATTGATTTGCTGAAATCAAAACAGGGACGATAATAGGTGAGCGCCAGCCAATGAGATTGTCGTTTGCGCATTAGTTCCGCCCACTACCAGAGAAACCGGCAGTTCTTAAAAGCTGAGGAATTTCAAAGGAAATACTTTATTTTGACAGGAAAATACAACAAAGAATATCGTTTACATGTAGCGCATCAATTCTGCACATTATGTAGGACTCTCTCGCTTTGTATCATTCTTTGCGTGTGAGACAAAGCGACGGCGAGTCGTGCGCCTTCAGCTTCGCACTAGAGTTTACGGTACGTCAAATACAGGTACACTGTGCATCTATTCAGATGAACTGAAAAATAAAATTCTAATAATATTTTGATAAATTATAGTAACGCCGCATTTTATTGTCAGTAACGGTAACGACGTTGTAATGGGGGAAACAGTAATTCGTTTGATTACTCGTTACTGAAAAAAATAACGCCGTTAGTAACGCCGTTTACTTATAACGCCGTTATTCCCATCACTGATGATTAATAGACAGGAATATTCAATTAACGTACTCTCATAATCTCACTGCTTACCATTTTAGACTGTGGTTTGTCTCAAAAACAGCACAATATAACTATACTAATATATTTCTAATATGAAGGATTTGTAACAATTTTTACATTCAAAAAGCTGTATGTAAATACTTATATATTTTATATGCTGTCAGTATGTCCATATTGTATTGCCTTTTCAGTGAAAAACGTGTAAATATAACACCACAGAGTATAATCAAACATAAAAAACATAATTAAAAAAAACTCCTCCAACATCCCTGTCCTTTTTAAAATATAATGTACTCTAATTGGCTGACCCGAGCTAAAGCAGATGCATCAAAACTCTTATTGATTCTGCAGTTTAAACAGGCCTCCATTAAATCTGAAGATCTAAAGGCGGGCATGAACACGGTGAGTCCATAAACAGCAAATGGACTCATTTACACTAAATGTGCAGCAAATGTGCTCATATTACTAGACATATTTAATGCCACCCGTATATTTAAATCAAACACACGCAATCAGAATCGCTCATAAATGACAAATGTAGTTATCGTAGGCTATAACTATTCCACACAGTCTCTTTCCTCATGCTGGGTTTGAGATATGAATGAGAATCCTGCTTCTCTGAAAGCGAAGTATATTTAAATAGAGGAAGTCAAGCTCTGCTGAGGTGATAGATGGGAATAAATGGAAGTGCTAGGTGACTGTAGCTCCTTCATTTCAGATCACAGTATGCTCAATAACATCAATAGAGATAATACCATTTTAAAAGTGTCTATCTCAGGAAACCCCAGGGAGAAGTGAAGGAAGAGTGAAAGAGAAGAATCACGAAAAAGAAGGACAGACACAGGAATTGACTGACGGGCGAAGAGAGAGTGTGAAAGAGTAAATGAATATTGCCTGTGAGTGTGTGTGTTGTGTAAGTCTACACACTAGAGAAAGCTCTGTCAGAGCGTCAAACGTGTAAGATTCATTTTTTAGGGTGAGGAAAGAATCACGTCAGTGAAAAATCAAGTAGGAATACAGAGACTTCCCGATTTGGAGCCGCCTCTTTCGAATTCTTATGTCAGCCAGTGTATGGCAGCAAAAATTTAAGTCCTATAGCGACAGATCTTTTCTTTTGTATTGTGACGACAAAATGTAGTGTGGATTGGTTCTATGCATCGGTTGTTGATTGGATTTTGAGATGTGGGCATTACCTCAGAAATGGAGCCAGATGAATGTGAGATTGCAGGGCTGGGGTTTAAGTGGACTAAATGACTGGAGAGTCCTGCATACGTCACCAGAGAGATACGTCACCGGGGGAGAAAAAAAAAAAATCGGCCTTGTAATTTTCCGATGAACCATAAGTGGTGAATCTTTCACAGTAAGATGTGTAAAATGCATATGGTTGATTTTAATTTCATGCCAACTTTAACATTTTCTCCACTTTTGGTCACAAAATTTGATCCATATCACTCATTCTTATAGTTTTCCTTTCTCAGCTTTTCTCTTTTAAATTTAACTTTAACTGGACAGTTCACCCAAAAATTGAAATTACCCCATGATTAACTCACCCTCAAGCCATTCTAGGTGTATGTGACTTTCTTCTTTCAGATGAATACAATTGGAGTTATATTTAAAAAATATCCTGACTCTTCCAAGCTTTATAATGGCATTGAATGGGGTTTTAGATTTTGAAGTCCAATAAAAGTGCATTAATCCATCATAAAAACATACTCCACACAGCTCCGGGGGGTTAATAAAGGCAATTTGAAGTGAATCGATGCATTTATGTAAGAAAAGATATCCATATCTAAAACTCTATAAACTGTTTAAAAGGTCACACTTTATTTTAAGGTCCAATTACTGCTATTAACTACAACTTTTGCCTCAATAAGCTCCTAATTTGCTGCTTATTAATAGTTAGTAAGGTAGTTTTTAAATTTAGGTTTTAGGGATGTAGAATATGTTCATGCAGAATATGTGCTTTATAAGCACTAATAAACAGCCAAAATGTTAATAACAGGCATGCTAATAAGCAACTAGTTAATAGTGAGAATTGGTCCCTATACTAAAGTGCTACCGTTTAAAAATGAGTGGATGAATCAACATAACTCAGCTTTTTGCCGCATGAAAGAGTGTCACTTTCCCAAACTCTAGCGAGGCTCTGTCCCCGGTGAAATCAATGTATTTGCAGTGTTCTCTGATGCAGCACAAACTCTAGTGTGTGTGTATGTGCCCTAGAGATCAGGACAAATTGTGTGTTGTGTGAAAAAGAGAAAGAAACAGAGGTTGAAAGGCATCCATCATATTTCCTGAGATAATTGATAGATGGGTGTGGCAGGTACAACATGTCTCACTCTCACAAAAAAATAGAAAATATACCAAGAATGCCTGCGGACCTTATCACACACACACTCTCTCAACTTCACAGGCACACTGGGTATGTGTGTTTCCACATGGTAGCCAACACAAGGGAATAAATTAGAGCGCGAGCAGCCTCCCAGCTCAATACATGTACAAATGTGTGTGTGCGTGTGTCTGTAGCCCAATGAAATCCCTAGGCTGAAGAGATTTAAAATGGCTGCTAATTAAGAGAGCCATCAAAGGTAAGTTCTAGCACCTTAGTGTGGCTAATGAGAGCGTTAGTCCCGTTACAAGGAGTGAACACGTTTCTGAAACAGCGAGAGGGAGGCATAGAGAAGGAAATGGTAGGAAGGAAGGTAGAAAGGTTAAAGCTAGTGTGAGATCCGGTTGGTATTCAGAGCATCGCAGGGATTTGACCTTGACCACAAGTTGGTTTTTAGTGCTAAAGAGGCTGTAAGGTCTAAGAATGGTCTTTGCTTAGTTCAAACATTTTCACTTTTGCAGCTATTAGTGTTGCTGTTTTTATCTCTACTACTCTCACACTCTTTTCCAGGTAGAGAAGGGGGTGTTTTCGAGTGGGACAGAGTTTGTCATGTGTATGTTGGAGCAGATCTTCACATTTTGGTGGTTTTGGAGTGAGCATCCTAATAGACATTTACTGGAAATTTATACACTAGAGTTTTACCCTTTCATAAAAAGTGAGTGGCTCTGCCTACACAGTGTTATTATGCTAGGTTGTTTAAAAAGCTTTTAGCAATAAGTGGCATTGCTAGGTGGTTGCTAGGGTGTTCTGGGTGGTGTCTAGTGTTGGTGCAGTAGGTGGGTGCTATTCTATCAAGTCTATAGGAAATACACACAAACACACACACACACACACACACACACACACACACACACACACACACATATACACTGTACTAGTGGCCAAAAGTTTGGAATGATTAAGATCACCAAGGCTGCATTTATTTAATCAAAAATGCAGTAAAAAACAATAATGTGAAATATTATTGCAATTTAAAAAAATTATTTTCTATTTTAAATTCAGAAATCATTCTAATATGCTATTTTGTGCTCAAGATATATTTATTATTATCAGTGTTGAAAACTGTTTCTTTGCTACTTAATATTTTTGTGGAAACCGTGATACAATACTATATTCTACAAAAATGTTTTGGGGTAAGTAATATGAAAAAAAAAAACTCTTCTTAAATCTCACATTTATGCAGGAGTGCACTTTTCCACACAGGATCAGCTCAAAGAGTTCTTCTTTTACTGTATATCATATGGTCATGCGATTGAAAGAACCCCAACACCTGAATGTGTTTCCTAGATGTGAATCAGCTGTAATTTACATTACATTTACATTTAGTCATTTTGCAGACGCTTTTATCCAAAACGACTTACAAATGAGGACAATAGAAGCAATCAAAACCAACAAAAGAGCAACAATATGCAAGCGCTATGACAAGTCTCGCTAACGCAGTACACATAGCAAGGTTTGTTTTGTTTAGTTTGTTTAATGAAAGAAAACAAGTAGAATAGAAAAAAAGCTAGTTTTTTTTTTAAGAAAACAAGTAGACCGAATAGAAAAAAGAAAGCTAGTGTTAACGAGGGTCATATAGATACAAAGAATAGATACAAAAAAGACAGATAGACAAAATTTAATTAGAATAGAGAGTGCTAGAGTTAGAGGGTCAAATAAAGTTGGAAGAGATGTGTGTTTTTAGCCGATTCCTGAAGACGGCTAAGGACTCAGCTGCTGGGATTGAGTTGGGCAGGTCATTCCACCAGGAGGGAACATTTAATGAAAAAGTCAGTGAAAGTGATTTTGTGCCTCTTTGGGATGAACAATAAAGCGACGTTCACTTGCAGAACGTAAGCTTCTAGAGGCACATAAGTCTGAAGTAATGAATTTAGGTAAAGGGGTGCAGAGCCAGTGGTGGTTTTTTATTACATTAATGCCTTGAATTTTATGCGAGCAGCTATTGGTAGCCAGTGCAAATTGATGAACAGAGGTGTGACGTGTGTTCTTTTCGGCTCATTAAAATTAATCTTGCTGCAGTATTTTGGATTAATTGTAGAGGTTTGATGGAACTGGCTGGAAGACCTGCCAAGAGAGCATTGCAATAGTCCAGTCTGGACAGAACAAGAGCTTAATTTATTATTATTACTTGTAATTTATATATTTGCATAACTTCAATCAGCTGTTTCTCATTAGCAATGGAATAAGATACAGGGGACATCTTTGTGTTTCAGTTCACAATATATATACAGCTGTTCACTTTGACTTTATCCTACAAGTTAGGTTTAGAACAAAATGTTATCTGTTCTGACATACAGTGTGAAAGCATTTGAAAATCTGGCAGTAAAATTACTTTGTTTTGGTTTTGGTTGAGCTTGTGTGTAAAGGAAGTTCAAGCATTTTAAATTTGTGTTAATTGTATGCATTTCGTGTCTAAGCAACAAGAAATGTGTTAATTGTATAGCCTACACAGACAGATGTTGTGCTAACTGCATAAAGAGTTTAGGAAAATTGTTAAAAGTATTGAAAAAATTGTCATAGTGATTGTAAAAAACTAAGCAAGGATGCATTCAATACATCAAATGTGACAGACAGATGTGAATACATTTATAATGTTACAAAAGATTTGTATTTCAAATAAATGCTTTTGAACTTTCTATTAATCAAAGAATCCTATGTACTGAAGTTTCCACAAAAATATTAAGCAGTAAAATGCTGATAATAAGAAGAACCAATATTAATATTTGAGCATCAATAATAATCGAGCACCAAATAGCATAATAAATATTTGAACCATTATTAATAATTGAGCACCAATAATAATCTAGCATATTAGTATGATTTCTGAAGGGTCATGTGATACTAAAGACTGGAGTAATGGCTGCTGAATATTCAGCTTTGCATCACAGGAATAAATTACATTTTAAGATATAATTCAAATAGAAAACAGTTATTAATTTTTACAATATTACTGTTTGTGCTGTATTTTTTAGTGTAAGAAACTCACCAAGGAATTATTCCAAACTTTTGGCCACCAGTGTACATATACATATATATTATGAATTCCAACGACTTGTTCACACTTTTATGCATTTGACAGAACAAGATTTTAATGACCAGTGAGAATGTGCTGTGCCTCTGACTCTACAATCCATCACTGTTTAACAGATCTCACTGCACATTTAAATCTTCACTCCCATTTCAACACCCTCTCTATGTGTGTTTGAGTTGCAAGTGTGTAAAAGTACCAGGCTTGAGTTGATGTGAATTATTGCCATCCAGCCTTTTTTTGTTCTGTGTTTTTCATCAAACACCCCTCTTTATTATTACATCTGACCATAAAATCCTAATTACCTTCACTGACCCTATAAATACCATTCAACAGCTCACATGCTCACACACAGAGCACATCTTTCATTATATCGGGCTGTAAGTCTTTGTCAGTGCAGTGATTGAACTGGTGGTGGATGAGGTGAGTGAACACTGAATGAATAATAGCACTGGAATTCAGTACTACTTCAAAGCATTCAGAGTTCACAATGATCTGAACATGGTGTCCACATCACAGCGAGGAAAATGACACTGTTAACCTGTATGGAAATGAGCCTCAATTATGTATGATAAAAAATGTGCCTGAATGCACACTTTCTGATAGTTTTTGCATAAGAATGGGCTGTTAAATCACGGCACGCACTTCTGACAGTTTATTACAGACCGATACACTTGAACCACGCTAAATCTTTAATGCCACATATCATCTAGATGGCTTCACAGAGCAAAAAGCAAGAGACACCGTTATCCATCCCTGAACAAAAACAAAGTGCTTTTCCGTATTCACAAATGCATTTACAAGCACTTCAGAGCAAACACTGTGAATAATTCAAGTAAGCCATCCTCGTATTGCAATATTACCGGGAGATCACTTTGTCCGGGTTTATGGGCCTTCACATAGCATATGCTGCTAAATGAACCTTTTCTACTGATGCCACTAAAAGAAATCCATTTGCAGTCCTGAAGTCTTCTTTATTGTTAATTTTGATAGATAATATGATGATGTGAAAGATGATCTAGGGGTTACTCTTTTTACTTGACAATTAAATTACTTTAATTGATATAACCCGATACATTCACGTTGAGTCAATGCACTAAACAAATATGTTTTAATAAATAAGTTTCACTTAATCATCTTGCCATTTTGACTATCACTCAACCTTATTTAGAACCAAAAAGGACTATAAGAGCTGGAGAAAGCCTTATACTATGTAGAGAATAAAACTGCTTGTCCAAGGTCATGAATGTACTTTGTACATTCTTTAAAAAATAAAAGGTAGAAATTTCATGTACAGAATAAAGAAAACGATTAAGTGTAATATTATAAAGAAAACCCATTTAACTGGATCTCTCACTATAGCTTTAACAATACATCTTTGTTGCAACCTTTCTTAAAATTTGCTCTGTCTCTGAATCAACTTTCCTTTTTGGTCTTTTTTTCCTATGTCCTAAATGATGAAAACAGGAACAATTCTACATTTATTTTTTCCTCCCTGAAAATCTTTTTTTTTACTGAAAAGAAAAATGGACTGTAACTGCCATTTTATGCACCTTTAACACATTTCTTTGAATAAAATGAGCTCATTTAAATTTTTAGGCCAGCTGTTAAACATTTTGCAGTGATTTTTTCATTAGAATTTCTGTTATGCTGTGTTAATCAACATCATTTAATTTCTGCAGTTATAGTTATTATTGATTAATTAGCTCTCAACTAATTTCTAGGTTACCATTTGCATCTACAGCTGAAAACATATCACAATTTAATCATTGTTTAATCTCTTTCCCCGCATCACTCAATATGATTCATTTTTTTTAAAACAATGACCCTCAAGAAAAAAAAAAGATCTCCTCTACAGCAGAAAAAAACAACATACTCATAAAAGAGACATGTACGTTCAAACACAGCTTCCCTCCTAATTATTTTAAGCACATACACAGTCACACTCCTGCACAAAGAATACCAAATACATTAATAGCCAATTAACTGCAAGCCTAACCAATAACAGGAAAGTGAATTTGGCCCTGAAATCCCCTGTTGCTAGGAGACAGAGACACTAGTGAGTGCACTAGTTTGTCTGGAATTCACACGCTGCTCCAGAACTGTTAATACTATATGATCTACCCACAATTCAACTACTATGCACTAGAGAAAAACTGACACAAGCCTTTCTGAGTAGAAAGGCTCAATAAGGGCCACTTACTGTTGAAATCCCAAAAAATGGTTGTGAATGAGGGTGACTTTATTAATTATGATGCTGATGAACTAGAACGAAAGACCTCATGAGTAAAATAAAATTCATTTCATTTTCAACAGGCATATGTGAGCATACATGTGGTCATTGCAAAACAATATTCAGTCTCCAAACATCCTCCATCTCCACCCACATCAATGACCTTCACTCAGATAAAAGAATGAAATACTTTAAAATTCTTTTTCGAAAGTATTATGGCACTTGATAACCACTTCTTAATACACTTCAGAGAATATTTTTTTTTTGTAGATGTTGATTCAGAAAGCACGACCGGACAATTGCAGGCCTGCTATGTGGGTACATTACAAACCAAAGATTTGACTTTGCAGTGTCACTTGCTTTTCAGGACTCTGGGAAACAAACCTTCTGCCTAATTACATTTTAGGAGTTGACACCCTGATGCCGTGAGTTTTCAGCTAGGACAAATTTCATCATGTGCTGCCTTAAAAATGAATAAATTGTCAGAGTGGTGGCCTACTAGTTAGCGAACAGGTTTCATCACGTTGGTGTTCGTGCAGGCCCACACAAAGTCTTCTCTTCGGGGAACTGGAATGAAATTGCATGTTCATTTATTTAAAAAATGGGATAATCTGTTTATGCTTTCAGCTACGAGTAAGAATGCTGCACTCTTAGCTCTGTTAACCATGTTTATATCCACATAATTTCTCTGATTTTCCCTTAAAATCAACTCTAAATACACCTAATATATATAGCTACAGCTACAGATGGTTAATCAGATGCAAATAAGAAGGGCTCAATCACAATTATGTAAATTAATGTAAGAAAGAAGACCTATTGGTATTTAGTTTGCAAATATGATGACACCATAACTGATTTAGATCCCAAATACTGAACTTTCTGTAAGTGCCTGTTCACAAAAACCAAAAACAAGTGAATGAGTACATTAGCTGATTCAAACTGAGTTTACTGTAGAAGTTTAATACTTTGGATTAGGGGTTTAGAACAAACCCTAGCTACAATTTTTGAGGAATATCAATACAAACTGCCCTGCAGCTGCAGAAAAATTCTTTGTAATCAGGATGTCCATTATTGTGCAAACAGTACTGTAGATATTGCTGGAAAGACTCTGGAAAGGACTTTGCCCTCTGATTTGATGCTATCAAATGCCACAGTTTTTTTTATTTTTTTATTTTTTTTAGACAGTTAAAATTAGTTTTGTTCTTTCTTTTTCCACTGTGGTAAGATTTGTCCACTTTAACCTTACACACCATGTATTTGTTGCCAGTGGTTACTGGGTTATGAGTGAGTCAATGTGTTTCATCAAAAACTTCTTGAGGGCTACTGTAGGAACAGATTATTCAACACTGATCTTGTCTATGACTAATATAGAAGGAAATTGAAACAGCTGTCACTATGTGTTTTAGGCATTAAAAAGCCAAAGTTGGCCAATTTAGAGTATATAAATGATTAATTCACAAAAACAAAACAAAAACAAAAAACCCCAAAACAAATCTGTCATCATTTTCTCACCCATTCCAAACCTTTATGACTTTTTCCTATATCAATATCAATATGACTACTAGATGTAGTCATATTGGGTCAGTAACATTTCTTTGTTTGAAAGTAGTTTTATTTTGTGAGGGTACATTAAATTGATCAAAAGTGACAATGAAGACATATAAAGTGTCTAATATGCTGATTTGGTACTCAGGAAACATTTCTCATTATCAATGTTGAAAACATTTTTGGATGAAGATTTATGTTTAAATTAAATGCTGTTCTTTTGAACATTCTATTCATCAAAGAATATGAATGGAAAGTTCTAAAGGACAGGATTTATCTGAAATATAAATCTGTTGTTTGCAACATTGATTATAATGTAAAATGTTAGTTGTGCACCAAATCAGCATATTAGAATGGTTTCTGAAGGATCATGTGACACCGAAGACTAAAGTAATGACTGCTGAAAATTCAGCACATCACAGAAGTGCATTTATATATATATAAACCATTAATGATATAGAAATAGAAAACAGTTCATTCTAAATTGCAATAATATTTCACAATAATATTGCTTTAACTGTATTTTTAAATCAAATAGATGCAGTCTTAATGAACATGAGAGGCTTTCAAAAACCATGTATGTAGATAGAAATGTAGCTAATTGGGCTTTGGAAAAGAACAACAATCTATGCTTTCATTTAGACTAAAAAGAAAACAGTTTCACTCTCTCTCACACACAAGCTCCTAAATTTTGTCTGTGGAGCATCAATCACCCCTGGTTTCTTTTTATGTGACCGAGCCCCTTGTACAGATTGATGTGCTGAAATACATCCAACTTTACCTCCTACTCTTCATATCCTTCCATCTCTCTCTCTCCATTCCACTTCCTTCCATCCTTACCTTCCTGTTTAACTTTTCTTCCACCTGCTACACTCTTCTCTGGTTCTCATCAGGCATTTGGTTCCTCTTTTTCATCTGTTCACTGTATAAAACTTTAATTTAAGTTCAAACTGTCCTAAATTTTATTAAAAAATTCTCTAAAACTCAAAAACAATGCATTCGGCCCCCCTCATTTGACTTTCACAAGTGCAATATTTAGGTAGGTAAAAAGATTAAAAAACACAACCACATTTCAACACCCAACAGCATGTTCTCATTACCTATAACACACTGTGCCTTCAGTGTGCTTGAAAGCCCCTATCCCTTATATTGCTAGTCAAGCCGCCACTCAAATCGAGAGCAGATCCTAGACGTGATTATGGTTCGGAGCCTAATCCATGTTTTAGCACTTCTGTTATCGCCCTCCACAGAGAGCTTCTCATGAGATCACATCTCAACAAACAACCTCACATTCATTAAGCCCAAAATGCAACACCGCGACAACATAAAAAAAGCACCAAAGAGGAACAACAGTGTACTTTCTCGAACTGCCAAAAACACATCATCGCTAACAGAATCACAATCTTCACCTCCACGTTCTTGTTAATCCAAAAAAAAACAACAACAACATGCAGCTTAAGATGTTAATCACAGGTTTAATAAGGCAGAGGGTGTGACGGAGGGGCAGAATCAAACTGAGGTGAAATGTAGAGATGAGGGGAAGGAAAGATGAAAAAACGAAAAGGTGCAAATGATTGTTCTGAGGAGCATTTTTAATAGGCCAGTTTTTCTGTGCGAGAGTGCCGCTGTTTTGATACTCAGACACTCATAAATCACAGTGACCCAAAACAATGACTGATCTTCCTGAATCTCTCACGGCAGCGTTTGGCTTTCTTAACCTGTGTCTGCTGCTAACTTTGGCAAATAGAACAAAAGGAGGGAAAGATAGAGGAAAAAGAGAAAGCAGGGCCGTCCATTTTCAAGCGCGACGAGATGCGTCTGAAATAGAAGCGTGTTGTTATTCCAGAGCAACAATGAGTTTGGCTGTTTTTATACGACCTCTCCTCGATCACTGTTCACTCCATCACCTACTCAGAAAAAGCCTGAAAGACACCCAGAGGAAAACTGTATTCCTCTGAGGTTGCTGCTTCAAAGCTCAGGAAATGTTTCGTTTTAGGGTAAAGTGTGTAATTTCTGTGCTACTAACATCAGTATTTCAGAAACAATGATTGTTTTCAAACAGATTTCCTTGAACAAACAAACTAGCCCCACCCCAAACTCACACTATTGGTCGAGCCACTGTTGCTATGCCGAAAAAATAACAAATGTGTTGAAATCTAAGAGTATAAAACTATAAGATTAAAAAGAGTTCACCCAAAAAAAAAATGTACTCACCCTAAGGCCATCGAAGATGGAGATGAGATCTGTGAAGCAGTGTTAGAATGAGTCAAAACAGCTGATAAAAGCACAACTCCAGTCCATCAATTAACATCTTGTGAAGTGAAAAGTGTTTGTATGTGTTTGTAATAAATAAATCCATCATTAAAACACTACCTGCAATTGTTGATTCTGGCTAAAATGAGTCCTCTTTCTATGTTATTGCTTTCTCCAGTGAAAAAGTCATCTTGTCTGAATCAGGAGAGAAATATGCACAGATCAAGCACCTTTTTCAAGCAAAAACAGTCTAAAACAGGATTCTGGTGTGAAAGGACAACAGGAGATGGTCATTTAACTGGAGGAAGCATTATTATAGATTATGGACTTGTATTTTGATTATGGACGTTGCTTATGGCTAAAATATGAATCCTCTATCTATATTATTGCTTTCTCCAGTGAAGAAGTCATCTCGTCTGAATTAGGAGAGAAATATGCACAGACATTTAGTGTATTTTGTATTTTGGCCAGATGCGACGGTTTAAAGTTAAAATGCATTAATGATTACGGTTGAGTAAAATCTCAGCATATTTTTTGGTGAAATATTTCTTTAATGTGAACAGATCTCAGAACACTTGCTCTTCAAGTGCTAAATGAGAAATGTTTGTGCTCATACTGAAATCTGGCTTTTGCGATTGTTTCCATTTGATCTCTATGTCTAGGAGACACACTTGTGTTATCAAAGAGATCTTATTTGTGATTCTCTTTCCTCTGGGCAGACAAACATTTTAGAAATAATTTTGTTAACCAAGTCTGGTGTAGAACAAATGTTGGGTTTAAAAAGAAGTTAATTTGTTTCAACATTTGAAGAAAATTACCTCTAAAATCTATATTAGACAAAAGGACTGATGCAAGCCAGGTAGATTTTTTTTGGATATAATCTGTGTAAATATTCCTCTGGCTGTGTTTATGTACAAGTTATAGATTTACAGATTCTATTTTAACCCAGCCCTGTGATGTCGACGTAAACTGTTCTTTGTCTTAACACGTCAAACCTTTTCCCAACTGTTTCTCTTTGTCTCGTCTTTGATAAGGCTCTCTCAGTGAGTTCTCTTTAGTTTTCTCTCATCCCTCTCTTTTTTGAACTTCTGCATCTTTCGCTGCCTCCTTCTTTTAAACATGAAAGCTGCCTCTCCCTTCCCACCTGCCAGTCTCTCATACTTTCCGACTGAACATCCATTTTTCTTTTTGTTTCTTCACTGTTTTATATGCAGGTCTCTCTTCTCACCTTCTCTCTCACTTCACCTCTACCTCATTCGCCTCTTTCGCTTCATTCCACATTTTCTTTTTCTCTTCCATTCTAGCTCCATGACAGGTTTGCCCATCTTAAAATTCTCAGTCCATACAAGTTGTGCATGCACACAAACAGAGCCATTACTAATGGAAGGAAAGGTTTGGATGATTCCAGAGCCCCATGGATACAGTATGAGGAGATCACAACAATTACAGTAGGATGGACCTGGTTTAATTAATTCTATATATATATATATATATATATATATATATATTAACAAGAGCTAAATAGTGAGACAACTGGGTCTCCAAAATCTCCAAAATGTAAAGACTTGTGGAATGTTCCCATTATGCAGTGGTTAGCACCTACCAAAAGTGGTGAAAGAAAGGACAATCGGTTAACTGGAATCAGGGTCATGGGCTCAAGGTGTTGCCTTAGCCTCCAAATTCCCCAGATCTTAAACTGATTGAGCACCTATGAGATGTGCTGGACCAACAAATCCAATCCATGGAGGCCCCACGTTAAAATGTGCAGGACTTAAAGGATCTGCTGCTAATGTCTTGGTGCCAGATACCACAGCACATGTTCAGAGCTCTTGTGGAGTCTATGCCTTGATGCATCAAACCTATATTGGCAGCAGGAGGGAGACATACTGTATTAGGCAAATGGTTTTAATGTTGTGGCTGATCAGTGTAAATGGCAAGAGCTAGATGAATTTTGATTGGCTAGCTGTATGTAACTTCCAGAAGTTGAGGTTCAACACTCAATCTGGAAACAGTGTCACTGTTGTTTGTCATTGATTGTCACTGATTGTCACAAAACACCTCTTGAATTTCATTGTTTTCTTTCCACTATTTCACACATTTCATACACTGCCACACTGCTTTTATACACCAAAGTATCCATCGTGACAGTGAGGTGTGGATGAGCCAGCACCACTCACATTTTCTAAGTCTAGTTTATTATTTATTATTACCAACACTGAACTGATGTGAGAAAGCACAGTGGGTAACATAATTCACTCAGCACTGAACAGCTCACACAGTAAATTCACAGATATCGCTATAAACGCTAACCATCCTCTCTCTCGTTCTGAGTTATAATGAGGGTCACATTCAGCAATGAAATGTTGTAGAAGTTTGCAGATAAGAGTCTGGAGTTGTATTGCTGTATTTGAGATAAAGTAGTAGTGATCTGTTTGATCTACAGCGAGCCTGTAATGTGAAATGAGCGTCTATCTATTCTGTAGCAGACGCAGTCCACCCAACTGAATGTGCGCTATGGCAGCAAGTGTGCTGCATAACTGAATAAAGCATATCTACCTATTCTTATTCACAGACAGAAACTATCATACACAGGCCGTCCTCTCTGCAGAGATGAGAAAAGAGGGATATCTGAAAAAGAAAAGAATAAATCACATCCAAACACAGTTTAGAGCAGCTCTGGAGCACATTGTTTATTCATACACAAAAGGAAGTTCACATACAATATGACCTCACTGTATGCCATAAACATCAATAGATAGCCAAAGAGGAAAGGGCATAACCCATAGAAGCTTAAGGCTGTTAAAATCATGAACATTCCCATAGGAAAGAAATATTGCTTCGTTTCTCTTAGACAACGAGACTGAATGGAAAGCAAAGAGAGACATTTTAACAAGCAAAATGACATGCTTTTAGTAACACACAATTTATCTCTTCACACTGAAACCACTGTGTGACCCAAGAACGTATCTGATGTTTAACATAGTTATGTGGAGCGGGATTCTGGTGAAAATATTGAGTTTATCTACAATGAGTTTCAGAATTGAGGTTTCAAACGTACCAAGATCCCAAAGCTGAGATATTATAGTCTCAGAAATGTTGAATTATTCTACTCACATTATTTTATATCTCTAAACTCTTACTGTATGTCTCCTAATTTTAGAAGAACCATCTGAAACGGAGTTGAGACATAACTGAGAAGCCTTCTGAGATACAAGAGAGTAACATTTTAACAATAACATGGTCTTCTCCACTGGAGACTTGCCAGAAGCAACATGTCCTCATTCCATATGGTTAAAGCATCAACTCTATATAGAGTTATATTTAGTTTGAGGCAGACAGTAGTGTCCAGTTTGAGTATCCTTGGTGATGTTTGTGTGAGTCCTGGCTGATTTCCTGATAAAAGCGTTATTGAACTTTAGCCCAGTGTAGATTAGATTAAATCTCTCCCTAATTATCTCAATGACTGCACTCAACTGCCAACACAGCTTTTCTGTTTTAGCACCTTGTCTGTGTGTACAGTATTTGGATATAACAGATAAAACACAAAGAATGCAAAGATGACATTATACAAAAATGCCCACCCACTCCAGGACTTCATTTTTCTTAGAGGTCCCATCCGTTCTGTTTAACTGGGTCTTCAAAGAGGGCTGTTAAATAAGAGAACACCCACGTGCTCATTTGCCTTACTTTAAATTCACTGAATTAAATTATACTCTTATTTAAGATCTGTCTTTAGCTGTCTTTTGATTTAACACATTAATTAATATAAGTAATTATAAAGAAAATAAATTAAAAATTAAATTCAAAATAGCATTTTCTAAAGCCACTTTTTGTGAAGTTCATTCAACAGATTATTTGTCTGCCCCAAAAATGTAACATCTTTGAATTATCTTGGGACTTTTTTTTAGTACTGATATGTTATTTTTTTGTGATTCATTTGATTAACATATCACATAATTTAAGATTATGTGTCATTCCTCAGAACTGAATTGATGTAGCAAACAGGATGCATATAAGGAAGCAGAATTGAAATGAAATAAAAGAAAGACAAAATAACAGAACAACTGATAGAACTACAGATACATAGACAGAACAATGGATGGATGGACAAACAGACCTACAGATGGATGATGGATGGACAAATAGAACAACAGATGGATAACAAGATGGACGGATATAAACCAACATATAGATTGACAGACAGAACAACAGACATAACGTTAGAATGACAGAGCGACAGAATGATCGACTGAACGAACGATAGATAGAACAATCAATAGATAGATAGATATTTGATCTATCTATCTATCTATCTATCTATCTGTCTATCTATCTATCTATCTATCTATCTATCTATCTATCTATCTATCTATCTAATCCTTTACTTTATCCACAATCTGGAAAAAATTGGAAAAAATGGAAATGGAAAAAATGGAAAAATTCCATGTGAGCCTGCAGATAACAACTCAGTACATTAACACCATTAACACCACAGGAATAAAAACTTCTTGTTAGTGTGTCCAGCAATAAAGAGAGACGTTCAAATGTGCTGTGTTCAGTTCTTACCTGGCTTACAGCATATCTGTGTGTTTATTTTACAGCTCCCCTGAATTCAAGGGTCCGACCCCCCAGATGGCTGACATGCTGAGCCTATAATTATTAATTCTCTGGTTGACGTGGGGCTTGTGTTGCACTGTTAATACACCTTGAAAGAACACACACACCACATGTGGTTCACTACATCATACCAATAAACATCCAATTATATTCAATCACCCCTAAGAGACTTTCATGCACAATGGTTATAAACAACAAAATACGTCGTGAACAACATAAGAACATCCTGTCTGTGTATGTCTGCTTGTGTTCAACGTGATTGTCAGTTTCTCCCAGTAGGCAAGTAATGAAATAAACAGGCTCTTAACAACAACGTGGAGAACTCACAAAAACTCACTCACTCTCTCTCTCGCTCTCTCTCTCTCTCACACACACACACACACACACACGTGTATTTAACAACTCTCAATAGAGAGAGAGGGAGAGAGAGAGAGATCGTCAGCAATGTTTTCTCTATCCCTCTTGCTGTCTAAACAGATGCTGCGTGTTCGTTGAATTTAGAGAGAGATAAATAGTGTTATGTTAGACAGGCTCGGAGTGTGTGCGCATATGCGTGTCTCTTTGGCCCTTTGCTAATTTGTCTTTATGGTCTGGACGGCAGAGATAACAGCAGACTGAGCTGTTTAAATGTATTAACTGACCTAAGCACTGAGAACAGACAGATCGCATCCTTTCACTCGTTCAACTGAACTGCGGCATTATTGCGTGACTGGACCTGTCAGGTTCTCTGCATAGAACCTCTTCTTTGAAGAAACAGATTTGGAGAAATTTAGCATTACATCACTTGCTCACTAAAGGATCCTCTGAAGTGAATGGGTGCCGTCAGAATGAGAGTGCAAATAGCTGATAAGAACATCACAATAGTCCACAAGTAATCCACACCACTCCAGTTCATAGATCAATTTCTTCTGAAGTGAAAAGAGTTTTTCAGTGAAGATATTAATTGATGTACTGCAGTCAGGAAGATTACTTGTGAATTACTGTGATGTTTTTATCAGCTATTTGAACTCATTCTGACGGCACCCATTCACTACAGTACATTCATTGGTGAGCAAGTGATGTAATACTAAAGGTCAGATTAACTAACAGCTTGTGCCAGCGCAAACCGTCTTTTGGCGTTACAATAGCACTGTCAGGATTTACTAAAGACGCACAGTGAAGAATTAGCGCAGAAAAGGCATGGACGCAGTTATTTTTGTGCCTGAGCTTATTGAACATGCATTTGTAGGAGTTTCCCTTTCAGACGCAAAATTTATGGGAAGAGAGTATTAAAATGAATCACGCAACACAATTTACTAACGCTTGTGCTCGACGAATTACTGGTATTTGTGCCATTATTTAATGTCCAAAAAAAGCATGTCTTAAAGCAGGCGCTAATTTGCAATGCTCTTGGTAGATTGCGCTGGTCATTATGGAAATGATCTGGCAGCGTCTGTGTTCTTTAATGTGCGCATTGTCAGTAAATCCCATGCAAAATTTCCCCTCCCATCAGCGCTTTTATGGAATTGCGCTCTAACGCTAATTTGCCCTATTCTCCAAATCTGTTCTGATGAAGAAACAAACCCATCTTGGATGGCCTGAGGTTAAGTAAATTTTCAGCAAATTTTCATTTCTTTAATCCCTCCTGGTGGTCAGACCAAGAGACTATTACCACAGACGCTTAGCAGTGCAGCATCTACAGTGGCCTCAAACGTACTTGGATACTTAAGGAATTAAGAATTGTTAGGTAATTGTTAGGTAAACAGCATTTTTTGCACATCATGAATTATTAACTCATTACATTTTTGGTGAGTTGCACCACATGACATTTTACAGCCTCAAGTAACCTTGAATCAGGGTTGCCAGGTTTTCGCAACAAAACCCGCCCAATTGCCACTCAAAACTAGACATGAAAAACAACCTGCGGCAACAATGTATGGTATTCCACGGGAAAACCTTCAACTTGGCAACACTGCCTTGAATGGAAAAGTCTAAATACAAAGTTCTGTCATGAAACTCTAGATGGCGCAGTCCGATAGGTCTCACTCAATCTGACATAATGTCATCATCACATGGTGCAGTTGACTGGTTCTTTTTGTATCAGCAGCCAATAAGCTTGCTGCTCAACATTTAAATACTTGGCTAGTGCTTGCTGTAACAGTTGCAGCGTGCTTCAGAAACACTCCACCTTCCCCAGCTCCACCTGTTTAGATCTGCTATGGGGTGATTCATGTATGCTATATATGGGGGTTATTTCATATATGTTATGTGTGCAGCAGCAGTATTTCTTACATGCTCACAGCAGCACGTTGCGGATGTACAGTATTGACAGTAGCAAGTCTCGGTACGTGCTCTGCCGCAGCAGCGTAGCATATCTATCTACGTACTTCATGAATCCACTAAAATTAACCTTGGGTACAGTTGGTTAAAATTAATTGCACATAAAGCCACTTGGTCTCATATATCTAAAGGTTATCTAAAGGAATGAAATTCATATACAAACACAGTTTAAGTGTCCAAAATGTTTTTTGAAGCCCACTGTACATCAAATAGAGCATACATCCATGCCTTAGCTTTGACTATCTGAGCTCTAAGAAAGAACATCTGCATACTGTGTGTGTGTGTAAGTGTGTGAGAGAGTGGTAAGTGGAACATGAACATTGTGTTAATTGGTTAGGGTCAAGTGGGTGTGAACTGTTGTTTTGTAGAAAAAATGTCAGAGCTTTTCCAAGGCCGTGAGCAACTACAAGTGTGAAAAAAGTTTTTTCTATCAACAGACACCTCAAGGACATAATTCTCTGGTTATTATTCAAAAAATTCATTAACCAACATGAATAGCCAGTTAAACACTTAACTCTCAATGTATCTGTGTTTTTCTAAAGGCACTGTCTAAAGGCACTTTATATTTCCTGACAGCAGATGCTCTTAATGTCTGTCAGTTAAACGAACGCCAGCTACACTGTTATACAAAGGCAAAACATGTAGTAACATGTTAGAATTATAACACAAATTGCATCTCTTGGGTCTCTACTGTCCTATGACAGAAGGGTTGGCTAAAATGTAATTGCTGTGCAAACAAAAGCAAGCAAATTTTATCAAATGCTAAGATTCATCGTAAAGGACTTTTTGCATTTCAGTGAGTTTTGTCTCAGATGGCAAAACAAGGGTAAAATCCTACAATCCACTTGGGCTTAGCTATCACCACACAATAACATCACCCATCCTGCCCCACCACCATAAAATATGGATGGCAGTTATTACAAGAGTCTAGGGTCTAAAACACTTCAAGCACTATCTACCTTCTCTCCGTCTCTCTCGCAAGTAGACTGAAGGTTAATCCAAGCTATAAGCCAGTCGAGGCCATGCATTATTGTGATTTTATCAAGCTTAAGGGGTGTTGTTAAAAATGCCTTTGTAGTAAAGCATTATAATGCAGAGACTCAAGGGCTTATGGCTCTTAAAAATGATGGTAACAACAGCAAGCTCAAATGAAGAATAATTGCATCTATAATAATAATAAATAAACTAAATTTAGAACTTTTCACATATCTGCATTGTAATACTTTGTCTGACTTTACTCTAGAACAACTTTATAAGAGATTTGTTTTATTTACTCGTAGAAAAGCCTCATATAAGCCAAGTGTGATTCTCATAGCAGATAAAAAATAATAAGAATGTGTGAGAGTGTTAAGGAAAGGGTGATGAGAAAAAGTGAGAGTGACACTCCATCTACACCACAAGCGATAAAATGAAAATATTAATAATAACAACCAAAGAAGAACACTACTGGCACTGCAGGCTTGTGGTGCAAATCTGTACAATTCTTTAGTCATAGTTTCTCTCTTAAGCATTTCATATTTGATAAACATTTCATTATGTCATATTGAAGGATTTTAGACTGTTTTACTCTGAAATACAGCAACTGACCAGACTTTAATCAAATTTTCAAACTTATAAAAAATTCTGAAAGTATCAAATTTATAAAACATTGATCAAAACCTGAGAAATAACTACTAGCTTTTTGGAAGTGAGTCTGCTTTGCTAAATGCTGTTGGGATCAACACTTGTACTTGCAGTGTACACTGCTTTGTTGACTGATGGGACAACTTTTGTCACTCCGCTCACATCTCCACATTTTTCATGCTCTCAGTATGATGCAAGGTTAGAATCAGTCAATACGTAAACCATAGTACACTTAAAACAGTATTCCAAATGCTTCAACATACCGTATCTGGTTCACTTGCAGTGTTTTGAAGTGTGCATCCGGTAACATGCATGATTCAATGATCCTGAACAATATGAAACCCCTTTGGACCCAAAGGGATTCCACTAACAGAAAGTACTAAATTATATATGAAATATCACCTGATAGAAAAAAAGTAACAAAAAATGTCTTATTAAACATTTCTCTTTCTTTGTATTATCAGTTAGCATGTTAACCAATTTGCCTTCATACATAGCCCTGTATGTACAGTATATACTAATCACATAAATATTTCATATGTGATCAGCTTCAAAAGGAAGTTGCTAGTTGGCTACTCTTTCTATATAATCAAAAGTAGCATATTAGACAGCACACACTTGTGTAATATACAGTAAGTACGTGAATTGGTATGTGCCACTGAGCTTGAGAGAAATGGAGGCAGAAAGAAAGACAGATAGAGATAAGGGAAGATAAAAGAAGCTGTATCACTAAACACAACACTGTTCAGCAGTTGCTTTTTTGAGAGCTGGAAAGTTGTATGCTTTTTGTTGTGTAATGTGCTGTGTGATAGACTGGGGTAGGCTTTTACACAGAGGAGCATTATGGGACAGCTCTCCCCTGGAGTCAAAGACCCAATCTAATACCCCGCTGAACTCTGACCGTTCTCCACAGAGGACCCCAGGGACCTTTAGCAAAGAGATATGAAGTGAGACACATTTACACAAAGTGTTCTATTTATCTTCGCTCACTCTTTCTCTCTCTCTCTCTCTCTCTCAATCTTTTCTTCAGCTGCAAAATGCCAAGTGGGACATGCTTAAAACACCCACACCCTCTCTCATTCTCTTTCTTCCTCCGTTCCTCTGCATAGCTGGCAGACAGCTGCAAGAACTTTAACTCTAACTAACAGTTTTATTTCCATGTGGATTATAACACACAGAGGCCAAATGGAGCTCCAGATATTCCACTGTTTGGCAAACATTAGCGAGAGAGAGAGGGAGAACAGCCGGGAGAAGCAGCAAGGTCATGTGTAGAGCGGTTCTCCATCATATCCAATAAGCTTATCTTGGAATATAACTGCAGCCCAGAGCTTCATAGACCTCTACCGTCTAACTGTTAAAACAAGCCGTTATTTACCCATCAAAGTCTTGGAACCTGGCCTGAAATATGGATTTTAATATGAATATGCCAGCCATCTAAGGTATATGCCACATAATCATACTCTTGCTGTGAGATCCCAGCTCACGGCGGTTTGGAGTCGGTTCCTGGATTCAATGTGATGTAAATTTTGCTTTTGTTTGCACATGAATGGCATATGTAAATAATTTGCTAATTTGCACACCCCTACAGGCTTGATTCACCTTGAATATGCATCAGATAGTGATGTGGGGGGGGGGGGGGGGGGCATGTTTATGGATTTACTGGGAATTCTGCCATGTTTAACTCCAAAAACATTCATTTTTGCTTTTTTTCTGTATTTCTACATTGTCTGTAGTGAGACGGAATGAAAATGTTCTGTCAAAACTGAGCCTATTTGTGTCAATGGGAGGTGACGATGTGACATTGACTTGCCAAAGTGTAATATTGTCCATCGGCAGGTGTCCATCAACCGGTCAGATAATCAATGGGACAAGATAATCAACCAACCACATTTAACCTTGGCAGTACACTACTGCCAGAGAACGACAATGTCCATTTGTGAAGCGTGGGACTGACACACACCAAACACACATGCACAGATGACAAGAAAATAAGCCACTCAGAACCAAGCTAGTAGTATTTTTACATGTACAGTAGATGCAAATTCACACCAGTATCTCAAACTACACAAAATCCTATTTTTAAAGGTATACTGTAAACAAAAGTTTAGTTGTATAGTCTTGTATTCCCCTTAAGGGGTTATTTTGTGATAATAACCAAATAGATGCTTATTACACGGCTGCTTGCCACATAAATAAATAATTGGATATTAAATACTTATTTGAGTTGAAGTATTTTATTCGCTCATAAGAAAAACAGGTCATGGAAAGTGGCTTTGAAATAAGATGAATGAACAAGTTCAAACAAGACAATCATTAGTCATACAGCTTCAGCTTTTTACCAAATAAACAATTACGTGGACACAAAATATTTGAGAGTTGAAGCTACTTACCTTTTCATAATGTTATAATCTGTTAACCTGGAAACAAGACAAACAACAACATTGCAGTACTATTGCTAATTAGCCTTTCAATTTCATTTTCAATACAATCGATAACTGAACAACAAAACAGCACCCGATGCTTTTGTGTGAAACTAGAGAGAACGAGTCTGTGGTACGGTATAATACAGGTGACATGAAAGAATGTTTTACAGCATTGCTATTGACAACGGTCATTATCAGGAAATATCAGACCTTGGAATGTCATGACTGAGCAATCAGAATCAAATATTTTAGAGAACCGAGGAAAAATATTAAGTAGCATTAATTTTTGCAACAATATTGGGAGTTATAGTATGGTCACACTTTCCATTGCTTGGTGAAATTTTGTGGGCAAAATCCAGTCATTTTAATAGGAATCTGTGCGATCAGAATCTCGAAAGATTTCCCCATGCAGATTTCCCAATAGATTTAAGTTGGTCACATGAATTTGTCACATTAACTAAGAAAGCTGCTTGGTTTGAAAGAGACTTCATTGTGGGTGGTGTTTCATGCATTGACATACAATTAACAATGTATGTTTTATATTTTTGCCTGTTAAATTTTGGCAAAATTTTGCTAATGGGACCGCACCACACCTTTACTTGCCTATTTTTGCTTTGTCAATAAAAATAGTTCCACTAAGCAACCACCCATAAAACAGTGACTGTGTAGCAACACACTAGAAATAATTTAAAATAATAAACATCCATTTTTGCAGAGAAGTGCAGAGAAAACTGTCTGGTTCAAACGCAAGGTCTCATTTCTTTTATCTCTGAATGTACAACTGGTCCTTCATTTCCTATCCATTACTTGTCACATTCAACCTGGTCCCATTTTTCTCAAGAGTAAAATCTTACTGGTTCTATGTTATAATCTGTACAATGCACAAAACAATTGTCCTGACAACAAAATGAGAGACACAACAATATTACAATACCATTAATAGTGGAATTCTACTATTTCTGAATCAGGCATCTTGATTCTGTGTAATAATATTGAGTAACTTTCGATTTTGACAATATTTTTTTTTGTTAAGGTAAACTTTCCATTACTTGGTGAAATTTGAGGGTGAAATCTAGTCATTTTAATAGGAATCTGTGCCATTTGAAATTTTAAGTGAGGGTGAAACATTTCAGACTATTCAAATTTGTTGTGTTAACCAACAGAAAACTGCTTGGTTTGAAAGCGACTTCTGTATGAGTTGTGTTTTGTGCATCACCACACTATTGACAATAGACATTGGGTGTTTTTTGCTTGCAAAAAGTTTGCTAAAAGTTTCACAGCACCTTTACTTTTCTATTTTTGCTTTGTCAACGAAAGCATTTCCACCAAAAAAAACACACATGAAACTCTAGCAACTGTGTAGCAATGTACCAGAAACACGCCAGCATTGACCCAGAATCTTGCACTGTAACAGCATGATTTGCAGATTTTCTTCTGGAAATGTAAAAAGGCAATTTAACATAATAAACAGACATTTCTGCACTGTAAGTGCCGAGGAGGTCTGGTTCTACCGCAAGGTCTCATTTCCTTTATCTCTGAGTGTATGAGTAAGTGTTCTTTCCTTTCCTATCCATTACTTGTCACATTCAGCCTCGTCCCATTTCTCTCTCTTTTGCAGTGGCAGAGGTTGAGAGCAGTTATTGCGGGGCAGACAATAAAGGTTATTGTTAAGATTTAAAGCACTAACCCTGTGGCAGCACTTCAGTACGACTCCCTTTTCTTCCTCTCCTGCAGTACATGTGTGCTGCCTCTCACTGCTGCCTCCATTAGCTTACCCTCGTCTTGTTCCTCATAGACCTTCCATACATTAGCATATAGATAATGTACGGAGAGCTCATAAAGTAACACGCCAGCCTTTCTGGGCTGAAGAAGGGAGTGCCAGCTTTGTTGTCGGCCCATAAGAGAATGTTTAAGAAATGCGTAGGTGTCATTTCCTCACTTCAACTTGTTTTTTCCTAAATTGCGGCTAAATTTAGTCCATTGTTTTATGAGCTGGCCTGCTTTATGAAATTGATTAGGTGAGTCAATAAGTCCTATGAATAAACATTTCTTAATAGAAGAAGAAAACTTTGTATTGAGTATGTTTTGTAGACACTTTCTGTCCAGAGAAATTCATCTTCTGGATAAACTAATGAGCAATTCTGAACACGCTCTGCAAGTTTTTGGAGTCTGAGTTTTGTTGCGTCAACTATGCGTCAACCTATTAATTAGAGTCATCAATCACTGAATTACTTTGTTAGGGATTCACAAAAGAATACAGTCTGTATTTTAACTGTCACACAGAAGTATACCGACAGTCGTTGTTAACAACAGATGCACTGTACACAGTGTACGAAAAAACAGCTCCAGCACACAGTACATTAGTTATGAATGATTCTAGTCTGGCTCTAAGCCTCTGCAGACTGCAGGATATGCAACAGAGAAGGAAGATTTCTCTTTGCCTCTAACTTTGGAAGACAGCCGTAATGATGATTGAATATAGCGGAAAGAACAGGAGAGGGAGGGCGAGAAAGAGTGAAATGAAGTTGGAGTGTCATTTCTTGTTCTCGAAACTTCTCAGGCACTGGTGCGAATCTTCACAATAACAACCTTTTTCTTTCTGTATCTTTTTAATTTGCTCCTTTCCCTCTCAGGCTCCTTGTTCATTTTCTTTCCTCCTCTCTACCTGTTCCAGAACCTAGTGAGCATTTTTACATAGGCCAGCTGCCTTCTAAGACAGCACCCAAAAGATGTCTCAAGAGTAATTGATCTAAAATATTGCGGATAGACATCTGTGCTATTTTACACACAAACAACTCATGGTCTGATGTTTTCAGTGTCTCAGAGTGGCTCGATTAGCAGTAAATACTGCCACGCACAAACTCAACTCTGTGCTCTGAGTGTGGGTCACTTAAATGTGCATTTAGAAACATGATATGTGTCACTCATGATCCAAAACTTATAATGGGAAAGCTTTAACACTTGGCTTTAACATTTGAAAATGAAGATATTCATATAAATTAAGACATACATATTAATATTGTAACTTTACAGTTTTACTTTCAAATAAATCAATAAATAATTTATTATTTTTATTTAATAGTAGCAGTAATAGTAATATGAATAAATAAGAAAAATAAACAATAAACCTGTAAACAGCAGCAAACCTTAAACTTTAAAAATAAATAATCGCAATCACAATTTTCATCAAAAACATTGGATTTTTCTATTACAAACTGAGCAGCCCTACTCCGTGTGCCAAAAAACAACAACAACAAAAAACAAACAAGCACATATTGCCAAGCATGTAATAATATAACATCTAATATTGCTACAAATATGTATGGTACACACTAAACTTGTTAAAAAACATTCAAATTACAAAATAAACTATTAATTTTTTTCAGTACAGATTTGCTCTGTATTTTGAAACTGCCATTTTACAAAGGATACATTCTTCCATTATTGGTGAGCATTCAAAATTAGCTACACATTCTGACAAAATAATTTATCATCAGCCAGTCAGCATTGTCATGACGTCATTTACCTGCATCTGATGTTGCTGGCTAAATAAGTTCTGCAGTTCCACGAGCAAAGATGCCAGATAAATAGCCTGTTTTCTGTGCCAGCTGTGCAACTGCCATTGAGATGAATAGGAAAGCTAATGGATACTAGCTTTGAAACAACTTTTGCTGTATTGCGCCTACGATGCCGTAAAATGCTGACTTTATAGGCAGCTCACTAGGTTTTGGAACATAGCCTCGGTCTTTGCATAGTTTGTACAGTAAAATACTATATCGTAGATATATTCGTTCTTTAGCCTGACAGCTTCAGGTGTAAGCCTGAGGAGCAGACAAAGGTGTTACAGATGATGACTTGTGGTTTGTGAATTGTACGTGGGTGATTTTATCTGCTGAGCAAATAAAGCCAACTTTAGAAGCTATGTTTGAAGCTGTACTGTGATCATAGTAAACATACTGGTGTTGAAAGCTTGTGCTGAGCATAAAGATAAACTAAAAAGATGAGACACGGTCTGTTTTCAAAGCAAACGTGGTTAAAGATGTACATTGCATCAATTATAAATAGAGCAACAACAGCTGGCCTTAATAAACTAATAAACAAGCCTACAACTGGTACAGAATAAAACCAACCTTAGTTATGAAAGTGAAGAAATAACTATAGTTACACAGCACATTTGAATCAATAAAACTCAAATGATGAATGTACAGGTGATATAATGTTATATAAGCAGTGAGATTTGCATTGGGGGAAATAAGCACTTAGCCATGGGTCTAATCTGCAGGGGTAGCAGTACTTAACTCGGCATGAGGGTAAACACTCTTTCTAAGTGCGAAGTGGATGTGAGTCATCTCCTTATCATACAGAAAAAAACAATGTTTGTGTGGTTACTTATGCATCCAATATATGCAAGTGAGAGCTGGGCTCAAAGTTTGCACTGCACACAAACTTTCCTGTTTGCCTGAGGCTATGAATTATAGGTAATAATGTATATAATGTTCTTGCACAGACTGATCGTTTTGCTTCATAAGACCTCAATATATTGTCAGGAGCCACAGATATACTGTATATTTTGTGTTCCTTGTTATGCTTTTTTATTCTCAAAGACAAGCAGCTGCTGACCTGCATTTTATGAATCACCAAGGACCACGGTTTCAGCAAAAAATCTTTGGTAACACTTTAGTTTAGGGACAAATTTTTTATTTATTTATTTTTTTTTTACTATTAACTAGTTGCTTATTAGCTTGCCTATTATTAACATTTTGGCTTTTTATTAGTACTTATAAAGCACATATTCTGCATGGCCATATTCTATATCCCTAATTCTACCCAATACCTAAACTTAACAACTACCTTCTAACTATTAATAAGCAGCAAATTAGGAGTTTATTGAGGCAAATATCGTAGTTAATGGTTTGTTAATAGCGTATATCACACCTTAAAATAAAGTGTGACCAAATCTTCTTTGCTGTTCTACTCAAGAAAAATAAGTCACCTACATCTTGGATGGCCTGAGGGTGAGTAAATTAACAGCAAATTAAAATTTTTGGGTAAACAATTCCTTTAAAATATTTAATTTTTAGTCTCTGAAGCGCACCAAGGCTGCATTTATTTAAACAAAACTTCAATAAAAACATTAATAATGTGAAATATTATTTATTTTTAAAATAACTGTGAATAGAAAGTTCAATGAACAGCATTTGTTTGAAATATAATTTTTTCGTAACATTATAAATATCTTTATTGTCACTTTTGATCAATTTAATACATCCTTACTGAATAAAAGTATTAATTTCTTATTTATTCACTATTTCAGTTATTTAGTTAGTTAGTTAGGTAATGTTACTTGCCTCAGACTTTGGAATGGTAGTTTATCACAGTTTCCAAAAATATAAAGCAGCAAAAACTGTTATCAACATAATATAATAATAAGAAATATTTTGAGAACCAAATCGGCATACCAGAATGATTTCTGAAGGATCATGTGACACTGAAGACTGGAGTAATAGCTGCTAAAAATTCAGCTTTGCCATCACAGAAATAAATCACCTTTAAAATATATTCAAAAAGCAGTGCAATATTTTTCATATGATACTGGTAACATGTCCACCTATTATAAGCACTTTTAGACTCGCTTATAAATTCATACGGCTGCCAGTAGTATATTTTTGGGTATATTTCCAAACTACAATAACACATTTTAACTTGTTTGTGCTTGTGGATCATAGCACCATAAAATATGACTGATCACTAACAGCTGCTGTCAGATACAGTACATCACAGCATTATTATTTGCCATAGTTTGCTTTGCCTTTCCTTTTGTTTCTGCCCTTTCTCAGTCCCTCCCCTTGTGTAAATATATGCGCTTTATTCAGAGTAATATGCTGTGATGGAGTTAAACGGTCAGTGTGCTGCTGAGCTGTTCAACCATTCGACTATTTTGTACTAGCAGAAAAGAAAGATGCAGGCTGGCTTTCTCTTTGAAGAAGTAAACAATGCACTATATCAGTGTTCAGAGAGCACACACCAATGACAGTTTATCTGTGAATTTCTACAAAACATCCCTGTGAGTTTCTGGGAGAGTCTTTTCCAGTTTTAACTACCAATTCAGCTGTTCTATAAAAAACTGTCATGGTCCTCTCAGTCTCTCTCTGCTTTCAAAGAAAGTTGACCTTTGATGAAAAACTGAGGTCAGCGACTCGGAGTATTTTACAAATAAAGTTCCTCTGCAACAGAATTCAAATATAACCTTCATCAGTCAGACTTAACACTCGGGTTCAGTTTGTGGTCTGAGATAGCCCAATGCTTGAAACTTGGGAAATATACTGTAAAATATAAAAATATAATATAAAATGTCTTTTTCAAATAAAAATAATTTTGCATAACCTTATATACAGACTGTATATTAAAGATATTACAAATATAAGCTTAAACCATCATTATAAAAAGCATTGAATGAGATGATGTACTTGTCATTTTTTATAATTAAATAAACTTGATTATTACAAAAATACTACAAAGTCAGTACCCCTGAAGAATCTCTTGAATCGCGATTTTCTGTAATATATTCTCTTACTCTCTGACTCAATAAAATGTTAAGTCACTTTTATATATATACATATATATATATATATATTAACTGAAATCACTCCCTTCTGTTAATCTAATCAGCTCTCTTTTCTTGTTTTCTTCTATAAATGCCTTTTTCCTGCTTGTTAACTCATGTTTCTCTCTCTCTCTTTTTTTTTTTGCTTTAGACAGACAGCGAGAGTGATCAAACCAAAAGAACAGAGATGAAGGACATCTCTTTCTAGAAATTTCATTATCTCTGATTTTTGGTGTTGTCCTTGTATAAACTGTAGTCTTCACCAATTCATGTCTCACAATAATTCCCTAATTTAACAGAGTGCTCTGTTGTTGTTTTTGTAGTTTCTTGTTTATTTTATCATTCACCCAATGTTCTGTTGGCTAAGCTGAAAAATAAACCCTTAAAAAACTCTCCATTTCAAGGCTGAGGGAAAGTTGTGTATATGGGAGTTTTCAAGTGTTTGTGTATGTGTATGAAAAAGTGTATATCATTCTGATAACATGCCCCTAACCTACAGCACTCTAAAGTAAGAGGAACAACAAGATGGTGCTAAACGGAGTGTACTTTTAGAGTCCTTTGTGTACATGTGTATACACAAGTGGTGTAGAGTCTCTCTGAATCCCTTCACAACATCACAATGTTCTAAAGAACAGTCTTGTGATAGACCAGAGGAGCTCGGATTTTACACACATGCTGTGATTTTACAAACTGTGTGCTTTTAAAGGGATCATAACCTATCAGGAGAAATCAAATTTTGTAGATCCTTTGAAACTCCTAATTCTTTGAACTATAAATATTGTAATTTTCAGATCTTAAAAGCTCCTCTTTAATCCAAAAAGACCATTTATTGAAACAAACCTGCAAAAAATGACTTGTTCCGAATTTACTGACCTCAAATCGATCATCTTGGCTATGTGTAGCACCTGCTGCTCTGCATATCCTTTCTAAAGACCCCAATCCAAACACACACACACACACAGGCAAATACTATAGCCACAAATCATTAGCTTTAGGAGAACAAATTACAGACTTGCACCTCTTAAAGAAAATAGTATTGCTTGCAAGGCAGCAAAGAACTAGTGTCAAATTTTCAGATAAGCTCAGGTTTTAGATTTGGCTTCTGTGTAAATAAAACGCTGCAACAGAGATGCTTTGAACTTGGCTGGTATCATGAAACAGATTCCATGCTTGCTATGTAAAGTCTGCAGTTGAAGGTTAAGATCAATCACAATTCAAGTAAATACAAGAAAAAAGGTCAATAGTATGACTGGGGGGAGTCATGGCCTAACTACTGTTCTTCAGATGAATAAAAATCTAGGTATTCTAGATCTCCTTGAGTTTATAAAAGAAGAACAATCAAATGTCAAAAGCTGAAATTGTCTACAAAATAATGTCTAAATGGTTCATACATAAAGACAATTGAGCTGAAGTAATTGGAGAAAATTGTGGAGAAGCAGAATAAAAATAGAACAGATGAGGGAGCAGAGACTGTTCGCAAGCACCGCAACAAAGGAAGGAAAGAAGGAAGAATTGATGGAAGAAAAGAGAAAAGCAGCAAGGAAGGAAAAAAGGGAGAGAAGAAGGCAGACCTGAAGGAATTATGGAAAGAAGGAATGAACAAAGGAAGGAAAGAATTACAAAAGAGGTAAAGCACATTTCCTATCTATATGTTAAATAGCAAGGAAGAAATTAGTAAAGGAAGGAAGGAAGGAAGGAAGGAAGGAAGGCACAAATTACAAAAGAAGGAAAAGTACACCTCTTCCCTATATAATCATGCTAAAATGCAAGTAAGAAAGAAGAAAATAAGGAGGAAAGTATGGAATGAACAAACAAAACAAGGAATAAAACAGGAAAAGCACATCTCTGCCTATAATCTTATATAATCTTATATAGTTATATTAAATGCATCTAGTATATGTATATATAGGTGCATCTCAAAAAATGTGAATATCGTGAAAAACTTCATTTTTTGTAACTTATTTCAAAAAGTGAAACTTTCATATATATTTTAGATTCATTACATGTAAAGTAAAACATTTCAAAAGTTTTTTTTGCTTTAATTTTGATGATTAGAGCTTACAGCTCATGAAAGTCAAAAATACAGTATCTCAAAAAATTAGAATATTTCCTAAGATCAATCAAAAAAAGGATTTGCAAAACAGAAAAGTTCAAGTTCTTTAAAGTATGTTCATTTATGCACTCAATACTTGGTCGGGGCTCCTTTAGCACACAAATTCCAGCATCAGTGAAGTGTGGCATGGAAGCGATCAGCCTGTGGCACTGCTGAGGCACTATTGAGCCTTCAGCTCGTATGTATTGTTGGATCGACTGTTTCTCATCTTTCTCTTGAAAATATCCCATAGATTCCATATGGGGTTCAGGTCAGGCATGTTGGCTGGCCAATCAAGCACAGTAATATCATGGTCAGCAAACCACTTGGAAGTGGTTTTGTCACTGTAGGCGGGTGCTAAAGTCCTGCTGGAAAAGGAAATCAGCATCTCCATAAAGCTTGTCAGCAGATGGAAGCATAAAGTGCTCCAAAATCTCCTGGTAGACGGCTGCATTGACTTTGGACTTGATAAAACACAATGGACCAACACCAGCAGACGTCACGGCACACCAAATTATCAGTGACTTCGGAAACTTCACACTGGACTTCAAGCAGCTTGGATTCTGTGCCTCTCCAGTCTTCCTCCAGACTCCAGACCTTGATTTCCAAATGAAATGCAAAATTTACATTTATCTGAAAAGAGGACTTTGGACCACTGAGCAACAGTCCAGTTATTTTTCTCCATAGCCCAGGTAAGATGCTTCTGACGTTGTTTCTGTTTCAGAAGTGGCTTGGTAGCCCTTTTCCTGAAGACGTCTGAGTGTGGTGACTCTTGATGCACAGACTCCAGCTTCAGTCCACTCCTTGTGAAGCTCTCCCAAGTGTTTGAGTTGGCTTTGCTTGACAGTATTCTCAAGCTTGCAGTCATCCCTGTTGCTTGTGCACCGTTTCCTACCCAATTTCTTCCTTCCAGTCAACTTTGCATTTAATATGCTTTGATAGAGCACTCTGTGAACAGTCACCCCTTTCAGTAATGACCTTCTGTGAGTTACCCTCTTTGTGGAGGGTGTCAATGATTGTCTTCTGGACCATTGCCAAGTCAGCAGTCTTCCCCATTATTGTGGTTTCAAAGAACAAGAGATACCCGGAATTTATATTGTATGGATGGTCATTTAATGAAACTCAAATATAAATATTCTAATATATTGAGATACTGGATTTTTGACTTTCATGAGCTGTAAGCTCTAATCATCAAAATTAAAACAAACAACAAAAAAAAAAACTTTTGAAATGTTTTCCTTTACATGTAATAAACCTAAAATATATATGAAAGTTTCAGTTTTTGAAATAAGTTTCAAAAAATTGAAGTTTTTGACGATATTCTAATTTTTTTGAGAAGCACCAGTATATATATATATATATATATATATATATATAGAAACACACACACATTATATACTACATGCATTCAATATATGGACATAAGGAAGCAAGGAATTCTAAACCATTAAAAGCATTTCCTGCCTGTAATCCTATTAAAAAATTACTCCAGTTATGAAAGCAACTTCAAACAAAGGGATAGAAGTGAGTGAAGAAGTGACCAGCCTGCTCTCTCTATTTACAGACCAACAGAGACTGAGATTTCACTTCCTTCCACTTCCTTTTACTGTTCTCAGTGAAGGACATAAATGTGACATATGTGCGTTCATCAAAGCTTAATGCCCATGCGTAAACTAAAGCCATACTGCTTCACAGCTAGAGCCAGTGAGAGGATGACCAACAAAAAAAGAGGAACATGATCTTTAAATTATTCTTTACTGATGTGTCTCACATAACTCTTCCTACAGTATGGGTCAGTCTCTTTCTGCAGCTGATGGAGAACCAGAACATGCTGGAAATGTCTCAGTGACCTCAGGTCAGTGCTATTCATGGACGGTAGTAATGGAGTTGCCGTTAACTTCATCGGTGGCTGCAGAACCAGTAATGTCACAAGGAAGAAAAGTACTTGGTCACTCTGGGGGTGTTTCATTCACTTATACAGCCTTTCCAACTAAGAGAAGTAAAGAAATGAGAAAAGAGTAAGGCAGATATAGAGAAAGTAAGATAGAGAGAGGGAGAGAGGAGATTGGCGTGAATTGTGATAAAGGCCCGTTCTCCTCTTCCTAATGGAAATGCTCATTGGTAGGTCACATGAATCAAACCTTATTCGCCTGCACCGCCTTCCTTCGGCTGATTGCTTTTTAATTATCCCCGTGACATCATCACGCCTGTATCCTAGTGACTATCACCTGCGGTTACCATAGATCACGGACCAGTTAGAGGAAACAGAGGTTTGAGTCCACTGCTTAATTTAACTCAGCCATTACTGCAATATGTTACAATTCCTGTCTCATCCATTCAGGTCAGCGAGCAGTGCATTAGTGTGACGATATAGCTGTGGGAAGTCAGATTGTAAAGTTTTAAATTAAATCTTTACCACATGATAGAGGTCAGAGAGATCAATGCAGAAATGTTGTGTCATTCAGCTCTATCTAGAGCAGGGGCTTTGCTTCATGACCCAGAGTGTGCATCCAATATTAAACTGAGAACATATATATATTATAAATTATTGTATTTTTAAATATTTAATATTTATATTATTTAATGTATTAAAATAGAAAACTATTATTTTACAATATTAGTGTTTTTATTGTATTTTGATCCAATAAATCCAGCATTGGTTAACATTGAAGAACACGGAAAAACTTCATTTAAATGTCCAATTCTCGATATTAACAAATCATTAACTATGACTTTTGCCTCAATAAACTCCTAATTTGCTGCTTATTAATAGTTAGTAAGGTAGCTGGCAGGTTAATAAACAGCCAGTATGTTAGGCATGCTAACAAGCAGCTAAGTAATATGAGAATTGGTCCCTACATTAAAGTGTTACCAATTTTTTTTTTTTCTAACCAAATAAACACACGAGCAACTGGACACTGTTGTTTACCATTGTTGAGTCTATTGTTAGCACATGTTGCCAAGCTAATGACTTGATATTATCATAGTAAACAGCACACACAAACATGTAAAAAAAAATTGTGTATTTTTAAATTAGATTAGCTATTTTTCTTCAATAGTTTGCACTGTTGAATAAAATATACACTAGTGCCTATATAAACATACATTTGTGATTTGACTTCATCCACCATCTTGGATTCAATTTTCACTGAGCTGGCAATGCATTCTGGGATTACCTTATCATCTTATAAGCAGCATTATTTTGCTGCCCACAGTTTGGAACAGCCATTGGGTGCATGCCTATGATTCCTAAAAATTGGGAACACAGCATTAATGTTGTGGAAGAGACTGAATTCTAGACTATGTCCCAATAAACCATCCTTATCTGTGGCACTATTTAGCGCCTCAAAATCAAACAACCCATTCCATGACAAAAAGATGAACTGAGAAAATACATAAAAGCATGACTGGTTAACTGTGAACACAAACAGAATTTAACTCCTGACAATGGAACAAATACTGACACATGTAAGCAATGAACCATTACCATGTACAAAGTTGTTTTTGCAGTTACAACAGATCAAATAAACCGAACCTTCTTAAAATGATCAGAATTCATCCTTTGATAAGACACACAGACAATTAAAAAAAAAAAGGTGTCAAGCGGGGCCAAAATTGTATTTAGCCTGCTCATTTCTAGAGTTGCTGCTATGAAGTATGAGTTTGATCGCTACAAGATATTCATGTGGCAAATAAAACTATTCCTTGTTATTAAATTATGTGCAGGAAGCAGTCAAATGTGTCAAACATATCAACTTTTGACATCTCAAATCACATGCTCATCTAAAGGTTTATATCTGTGATTTGTTTAGAAAACTACCTTGACAGTCAAGACACAAGATGCTGGAGTTTCTTTCTTTCTTTTTTTTATTTTGTGTCATGTGTTGTTTTACATGAGATACAAGTAATATTGTTTTAGGGTTTTTCACATATCGTGTTTAAACACCTGACTGTGAACCTTCCCCCTGTGGCAGTTTGTCGGTTTCAAACAGAATTCATCTTCAGATAGATTATATCAACACTGACACGATCACATTTTGACAAGCAGTCAGATCTACTAAAATGTCATGCACTTAAAATATATTTTATAGTGCAGCAGCAGCAGCCCAACACTTACAGAGGGAAAGAAACCATATATAATATTAATCTTTGCTGCTTTTTATTGTGTCACCCTATAAATAAATCAATCCCTTTCCTCTCTTCAACTTTCCTTACATCCGTGATCTGTAAAAACAAGAAATAAATAAAAATAAATAAATAATTTTACATTTTGGCCATGTGAACACAATGATCTCCAGCCTCTATTACATGAATGTGCAACAAAGTATTTAATTAATGGACTAAAATTGATGATTCCCTGGATGTTACAAACAAATGAGTCAAAATAAGCAGTTTGTTCTCATTAAAAAGAAACGCAGTAATGATTTTGTGTCATCAAACAGGTCAGACTCTGAATAAATGAACTTTACTATAGGAAAAGATCAATCGATTAGCAATCTCACCATTGAGCTCAACATTAAATAAAAACATTTACTTTCACAATGCAGAAAATCTGACTGGATGGGTCATGCTCAAAGCTATTGTAAAATAGTCAATATATATGCTCCTGATAATTTGAATTCTATTTTAATAGAATGACTTTTGAGCTTTACATTGCTTTTCAACCATAAACAGTCAACAGTTTTGTAAACTATATTACCTGGCTGGAAAGTATTCATTTATGGCACATTAGCGTCTTATTATAATGCTTTTTCACAGTTTTATGAAATAAGCCATATAATAATATAATAATAAGCCATTTGGGGTCATTTAAAGGGATATCACTTGCATCACAGCCCTGTTATAAAACTTCCTAACAGTTACACCATAACTCTAGAAATCTATACAGTCCTCAGAGTCAAAACCAACTTTTTACAGTAAGCTAAAAATGCATTTTTAAGCAGCTTATAAAAACAGCATCAAATTAGATGTTTGGCCATCGTTATTCTGTAAGTTTGACACTACATTAACCAGCTTTTCATTCCATTCATAAACAGACCACAATGCTGCTGTTGTCCAATCGAGATGGAGGACTGAACCATCTGGCCAAATGCACCTTTCATTACCATCACGTCTCATATCACAATTCAGAAACTGCCAGAGAAAACAATAATCTGTCAGTCGGCTTGAATGAGACTTGGGATAAGACCGCAAACAGGGAGATTATATTTTCAGGGGCCCATGGATTTTCTGCCACTGTAATGTCCCGAATTTTGACAGGTAATTACAGATTCCTCTGTCCTCTCCTTTTCGTAGAATAATTAATTCATCATTTGCAGTAGATTAGTGAAAATCCGTCTACAGAAATGGTTGCTCATCTCCAGGGGGTTTTGCATGTCTGCTCTGGTTTTTGTAAATGTGAGAGGTGTGCGCTTGTACTTCTGCTCTATTGCCTCTTAAATCTGTCTGAGGGTTTCGGCCTTAGATGGAGAGCAAAGCTCAGCTGAAGTATATGTGCATCTGTGACAGGAAATGAACATGGATTTTGAAACAAAACAGAACGTAAGACCAGAGAGAAGCTGTTACACCTCCAAATATCACAGACTTCAATTTTCCGTGCGTGTTTTATCCTGTCTTTTCATCTCTTCTCTCTCCGAGGACTGGTGAGTGAGCGTAATTAACAATGTCAGTCACATCTTCCCTATGGAATATGGCATATTTGAGTCATCTGTATGTCCGCAACTGTGCGTACTTAAATGCAAGACCTCTGGATGATACACTATATGTCGAGGTATGTGAAATCTCCCTTCTAATTAACAGGATTGGCTTTTTCTGCTGCACCTATTAGGAACAAATCCCTGCATCCATGTTCCAACATCTCATGGAAAGTTTCTCAGAAAAGTGAAAGCTGTTGTAACAACAAAAGGAGTACAAACTCCCATCCCAAAGGGTCCCAAATTAAAGGTTCAAATTAAAATGCATGAATTCAGGCAAAAATGTCAATTTTGTCAACTTGTTTTCTTCCACACAACAGTTGTACTGGACCCTCTTTGCATGCAATTACGGTGCATTCAGGTTTGTTTGACGTCAGAGTTGGTTCATTTAGATAATGTCAATGCTGTGTTTTCAAGCTACAGTAGGATGCTCACCCATGAACTATACCCATGTTTGCTATAAAAATGTATACGCTGCTGATATGAACAAACACGTTTTACCCATTCATACACCATCAATTACGGATCAAAGTATCTATCACAGTCAAACTACCTATTACAGCATGCATTGGCACTCAGTTTCCTGACACGCTAGACTGATGCAGAGTAGACTTCAGCAGAAATATAGTCCAGTGATCTTTAGAACATTTGCAGTACATTTGTGGCAGATAAGCTGAGGTGTAGGATTAACTTTGAAACAATTTTTTTTTGGAAAAAAAAATGAAAAAGAAATGGCAAGCAACATACTGAATTAAACATCAAAATGTAGAAAGACTTGAAGTAGAAAACATGCAGTAGAAAGACTGAAATAGTATTTTCTTGTAAAACATACTCCAATAATCTTTGTTGTATTCACAATGTGAAAAAAAAATCATTGGAAGACGCAAGTGGTGTTATGATGCTTTGGAAACAAAACCAAAGGTTCAAAAAACAAACAACCTTATGCGTTTTGCCTCTTTCCCCTATGGTTGGTACCTATGATCAGGTGTAAACAACTGTTGCTTTGATAAAACAAACATTCAGTTTGGAGAAGGGAGAGCAATCGAGCTTGTGTTTGAACCAAGTGTGAAAGCACCTTTAGCCTTGCGAGGGACTGAGTCTTTCAGGCTTCAAAAAGGAAACAACAGCACAATAAAGGTATCGAAGAAGTGATACATACTTGTGCACTATACAGCAAGCCTTTCAAACTCATACAACAGATAAATCACAGCATTAATTATTGAGCATAGAATCAAATCGCTTCAGGGACTGATCATATTGAATAGTTTTGAGAACTAGATAAATGAAGTCATTGAAAAGATCTGACTCAAAAGATGATTCATTCATATCTCTGATATCTCCAAGAGCTAAGAAAGGGCAAATGTCAAGATTTCAGGAAATAATGGCATAAACTTCTATGATTTGACTCTAGAAGACTTGAAATATAGCACATATGGAGTACTTTCACAGTGTTTCTATGTCCTTTTTGAAGGCTGAAAGGTTCATTTCCCCTTCAGGAACTCGAGCTGCGTCGAGACGCTATGGGAACGCCTCCAGTGTGACCGCGCTCTGAATCACATGTGTAATCTGTCCAAAGGATGGGCGAGATGTCACGGGTGGGTGACGTAATCGGCCAGGAAGCACATGCGGTGGAACCGGTGTCAGCTTTTTGTCATTCAGCAACCGCTACTCTGTGTGTGTCTGTCGATTTGTGATGTGAGTCTTATTTAGTGTTGTTTGTCCCTACACAATCACTTAAAATAAGCTTCAATATGTCTATAAGTGCTGCTAAAACTAAGCACTTAGGTGAGAGCAATCACATTATAGGCTGTGTGTTCCTCCCTGTAAATGTTACATCACTGCTGGGGAGACACATAGTCTGTGTGTGGTCTGCTTGGGAGCAAGTCATGCAGAGTCGGCTCTCGAGGGAGAGCATTGCGAACGTCTTTCACTGCATGCACTTCGCTCCCAGAAGGCTCTCTTTCGCGAGGGAGCCTTCGCCAGCGTTCCCCGCGGTGTTGGTCCCGCTTCCGCTGAGGTGGAGCGGCGGCTGAACTTGTGGGGTTCGCAGGGGGATCTGGTAGAGGGAATGGAGACGGGCGAGACCCTGGCTGCATCCGAAAACTGAAAAATTCCAAGGCAGGAAGGCATCAAGGCATGTCCGAATCCAAAGTTAGCTTCACTTCCTGTCTCGTGAGATGCCTTCATCTGATCGATTTTTGAAGGCAGCATAGATGTATCCTTCGCTGCCTTTGATATCCCACAATCCTGTGCGTTCCATTCCATGACGGTTGAGCTAAAAAACAAAGATGGCGCCTGAAAGTTGCGTTTGGTGGTTAGTTTGTGTGTAAATGTATATTTCTGATTAACTTTTTGCACTTTTGATGTTATTTCTAGCGA
>JAFVLL020034227.1:0-22875 GCA_021397915.2 Tor tambroides
CTGTACAAACTATATTTTCTATCCCTTTAGCCTAAACATCACCCTCAAACAAAATACAGGCATTTTTAGATTTAAAAAAAAAAAACATCATTCTGTATGATTTATAAGCTGCATTAAAATGCATTATGTCCCCACAAGGTCAACAAGTTTGTATATATTGTCTTCCCATAACGCAGTGTATACCTGAAACACACACACACACACACACACACACACACACACACACATTATCTTATATCATAAACAGAACACATATACTCATTTGCAATGAAGTGGGTCTATTCTTTTTCTATCCTTTTTATTAAATGAACAAAACTAGCCACAGCAAAGAACTACATCTGACATCAACACAAATAGCATGAGAAGAGGAGACAATGTACACCTGAAAAAAAAAAGTGACTGCTGCATTTGCAGGAGCATTGTCCTTTCTGTCACCTTCTTTACAGCTTTCTCCTGCTCATTTAGGCACTGATGTTTTCCTGCAAAAATAATTTTGGTCATATAAACTGTTTGAAGTATTTCATGATGGGTGTACATCATCTTGGTAAACAATTTCAGTCTAAACCTATTTCTAACCACAGTGTTACTAGAGGTTTTGGCTGTATTTCATAGGCAGACGATTACGTAAAGGTAAAACAGAATGTTAAATCATCATACAATCAAGCCAATACTTTACAAAACTGTAGGTCTGCACAGGAAAAGTAACTCCACAAGTTTGAATAACTATACCAGTGATGAGATCTCTGTAAGATCAATGAAACTTTTGTATTTTATTAAGGTCAAGGTCAAACATTTGCTAATATTTTTACTATGTACTCAAGATAGCCTAAAAATAAAATTTCTTTATACAATTTCAGTGAAGCCAACATGTCATACAAGTTGTGTATATTTTCTCTTGCAAAAATGTATTATTTTGGCAAATCACTTTAATAAATTTTGCAATATTAATCACTCAACTGAAAATGACAGTTCAGTAATCTTCATGCCATATTGATGTCCAACGATACACACGTTTATATTTTTGGTCCTGACTTTATAGTTTCTGTATCTGTTTATCTGTATGTGTGGCTGGTGCAGTCTTTCATGTAGGCTATAATACAGTTCTACACATAAATTCTTGGAAAAATATATGCATTTTTGTCACAAAGATGTAAAAAAATGATGGAAATGTATTTAAGTTTTCAGCACCACTGATGGTTCTGTTAAATACAAAGAAATATTAAATAACATCATTTAATGTCCTCACATGGATTGTTTGAGGCTACATTTACAATATATAAGAAAAGAAAACTAAAGAAGACTGCTTGCTACTCTGTGTGTAAAATCAACATTGTGCGCCATAGATACACAAAAGACACCAGCAAACGCCCTTATTCTTTCTTCCTTTGTAGTTGGTTGGTTTGTTTTCTTTTTTGTATTTGTCCAAGTTTGGTAGTAACCTTTGTACCTCACTCTGTCAAATTTGAGATTTGTTTATATCAATTCAATGCATTCCATATTGTACATTTTGGTCAAACAAACATTTGTAGATCACTACAGATAGTTTTTCCTGAAATCTCTCATTAAGTCATATGATGAGGAATGGAGCATTTTTTTATATGTATATAATCTGAAGACGTATGATTCTTATGAAATATTGAATACATCAAGACTTTCCAATCCTGTTCCTGGAAGGCCACCTTGCAGCAGAGATCAGCACCTAGTGACGACCTCGACAGCCCTGAATGTCAGCGGAGACCAGGTACCAACTAGATGCGCCCCAGAGACCGATCCCCTCCGAAGACCTTGTTACCTAGACGGCCACTGGGACAAGACCACGGGAACCAGATGAGTCCTCTGCACAATCTGACTTTGTTGCAGCCTAGAATTAAACTGCTGGTTTTGTCTGGCCAGAGTAGAATGACACACTATTTCCCCGTTTAATACTGTAAAGCTGCTTTGACACAATTTGCATTGTAAAAAGCACTATATAAATAATGGTGACTTGACTTGACTAGTCCTAATTAAACACACCTGAACCACTTAATCAAGATCTTTAGTATCACTGAAAACTTGCAGACAGGTGTGTTGGAGCTAAACGCTGCAGGACAGTGGCCCTCCAGGAGCACAACTGGACAGTCCTGGAATCATCATTCATAATCTACTAATAAGCATATATTATAAATAAAAATACAGACACCCAGTAGATGTACTAAGAAGTATCACAACATATAAAATACTTAATTCAAACAGAAATCAGAAAAAAAAGGAATGGGACACTGACCTTACTGAACTTTCTTAGAGCATAACAAGACGGGAACAATCAGTTTAATTGTTTCAGACAACAAAAGTACCTTACTATGTTATAAAGCGTTGGCTGCATGCTGATTATTTCTCTTGCACTTTTTGTCATGCCAATAAAGCATTAAACTATTGAAAATAGTGTTTCTATCAAAAGCATTTGCCTTTTCTAATGTTTTGTTTGTTTGTTACAACAGGACTTTTCAGCTACTAAGAACAGACCTAGCCAAGTTTTTTCCTCCTAATTTATTTTTGTAGTCACTATGTATTGCAGTCTTTTTCCATCTTCCTGTTTTAAGCCAATTATCTTGTCTTTGTCTTTTTCTATGCAACACATTTGTTTTAACCTTCATATTGGTAGCTCAGTGGCTCCAATGTTTGTATGCATAATTTTCACTTATAGTCAGTACCGGATCTTAATTGACACACACTGTTGTCCAATACTTAGGTACTTAACTGTTTTTTTCAGTTAAGTGTTGGGACACATGCTCAAGGGTAGCTCATTTGTGGTGGATATTTTAGGTTGCAAGATTCAGAGATTTCCCTGTGCATTTTCCCATCTACGTTATGTACTTAGACCTAAACTAATCCAGACTGCATGTGCATGTGTAGTGGATAGGGGTGATATATAAGTGGGGACTGGCCATTTGAAATGTAATAGTTACTGAAGTTGTGGTCTGTCATGTATGGTGCAGGCTGGTAGTAGCAGGTAACGTTATTGGCATTGGGAATGATGTTCTGCTCACCCAGGACTTTAAGTGCTAGAATGGTAATCATATTGAGAGTCTGACGGCGTTCATGCCCCATCAAGCACACAGTGCTCTCATTGACCACTCTCCGAAGGGTCATCAAGTAATCGTATTTACTTTTCTCCTCTCCGATAAAGTGGTTGCGCAGGTATGACTCAATTTTGCGCTGCTGCTCATTCACGTCAGGGAAGTCAATAAAAAAACGTGAACACATGTAGCGCTCAAGTGTCTTAATTTCTGTTTCACAGGCAGGTTTGAAGTCCCGGACAAGCAGATTACTGTACTTGAGCAGGCCTCCACCCCTGATCTCTTCAGGGTTGCGTGTCGCTATTAGCCGGTAGCGTAGGTGGTCCATAGCCTGCTCAAAGTCACCATACATGCTCTCAGCCAACACTGTAACGCAAGGCAGTTCTTTTGACATGACAGGCCTGCACGTCTGAAGCTGATGGGTCTGATATCTTGGAAACCACCTCCTCACTTACTGATGACATAGATGTTTCTAATGTATGTGACATTGATACTGCAGAGGGTTTCAAACTCTGTGAAAGTGGTTCAGATGGTTCTGCGACTTCACAGAATACTTCAGAGGGGTCTATGACATCCAGAGACATAACAGATGGTTCTAAAAGAGGTTCTGAGATTCCTGGAGATTCTAGATTTGCTGTTGAGGATATGGAAGGTTCTAGTGGCTTTGAAAAGTGGGGTGCTGAAACTGTGAGGCTTTGAACTTCTGGTAGAGAGACAAGTGATAATAATTCTGGAGGTTCCTTAGTCTGTGGACTTGGCACAAGAAGTTCCTGAGTCTGCACAGTGGACACGGGGTAGTTGTGAACTTGAGGAGATATAACATGTTCAGAGCCTGAAGAATTAGTCCCTTCCGCTTGTGAGTCAATAGTAAGGTCTGCAGACAGTGGTTTTAACATTTGAGAGGCACAGTTCGTTGCCATAGTGACTGGTTCTGAGGGTTCGGTAAGATATTTTGGTGATGTGGCATCATCAACTTGAGCACAAGACTCAGTATCTTTCTTTTTGGGAGAGGCTGAGTTGAGGTCACAACTGTCATTTGCCTGAAGTAAAGGCTCAGAATTCACATTAATAAGAGGTACCATTGCCTGACACTGCACTGTCTGAACACTTTCATTAAAAGGCTGGTTTATCTTGTTTTGATCTTTGGGGAGATTACTGGGATTGGACGTAGGAATTAGAATAGTGACGTGAGTTGCTTCACCAGTTTCTGGTTCTGAAGTTTGCACTCGACTTTGAAGGCTTTCCTCTGGTGATAGACTCCTGTACAATGTCTCTTCTGAATGCATACCATTCTCTGGAGCAGCAACAGTAAAAGCTCCAGTACAATTGGCTAGTTCTTTAGACTCTTTAGAGTCATTTTCTGAGGCACTGGATAATTCAAAGCTTTTTGTGGTAAGACCTGACATTTTAACCTGCATAGGTAATGATTCTTTTGGGTAAGCTTTAGGTGGATGCAAAACCTGACAAGTATTAACATCTGAATTACTTGACACTGATTTTTCTGGTGAACACGATACAAGAGTTGTCTTTTTGGACATCTTCCGAGGAGGTTTGGGAGAGGAATGCTTGAGAACAACCATTTGTGAATTGTGGCTGTTTTTCTTGGCAGGGGGTGGTAAAGGATACTCCGCATATGATTCTAGTGCTGATTGTGCAAGAAATGTAATGGGAGCAGGTTGGAATGTGCATCGCTCACTAAAGGTCCCTGTTGTTGAAAGACAAGAGAAGTCTGTATGTACCATTTCAAGCCATGGTTGGGATTTAACTGGCTCTATGTCTAACATGTATTCTGTTTTGTCAGAATCTGTTTCATTAATATATGTTTTAACATTGGGATTTGTTTCCTTAACAGACATAGTTTTCACCCCAACTAGTTCATGTCCCTCCCCTGTGTCAATACCAGTCTCATTTGTATTTACCTCGAGCAGTGTCTCAGTTTGCAATGACACATTTTCATGAAGTTTATTCTTTTCTTCCACATGCACCATTACAGAGTGCTCTGATACTTGTTCCATAGATACAGACATAGCTGTAGTTTGAACCATCTCTGTTTCAACATCTTTGTCTGTTTCAAGTGTTGGTTCTTGTTCTGAATATTTAGACTGCTCTTTCTGACTCGTTGTACAATAACACTGAGAGTCACAAAAAGTCTGATTATCATCAGTTTTGCAGGACATGTCGATGTCACTTTCCTGGTGATGCCCTGTGTCACAAGAGCTGAGCAATGTTTCATCCATTAGGGCTGTCTGAATTCCTTGACTTTGAGCTAAAGAAGAGTCCTGGCCCTCTTGCCTTTCCACAATTTTCCTCCTTTCAGCATCCAAATAAGATTGTAGCATACTGTCTAGGAGGATCTGAAAAGAATCCACACTGAATTCAAATTGGCGTCGTAGAGAGTTGACGAACTTGAGCTCCACGTTCTTACCACTATTGTTTGAGAGGGAGATAAGGCTCCAACGGTCATGCTCCGTGAACACCTTGACCATTTTTTGTACATATGCCTCTTTCATGGTGAGAGCTGTAATCTTATCTTTGTTGACACCTTTAGGTAGAAAGTCCAGCAGACAGCCCAAAACCACCTCCTTGATAATCTGGAAGTCCTCCGGTTTGGGAAGCTCCACTCCAAAGATGATATCCAAGTCTTTGTAGCTGGTGCCATTCTCTTTGACCAGCACATGACTGGCTGTAGAGCCATTGAGACGGACATCTCTCACCTTGATCTTCTTCAAAATCAGTCTGTCTCTGACCACATGGATTATGTCTTTAGGCTTGATTTCAAGGGTTGGGAAATTACCCCTACCATGAATGGGAATGACCTCTGTGAGAACTTGGTCCAAAGTCTCCACCTGTTCTTGTGTCAGTTTGTGAAACCGGCGGTCATCTTCCATCTCTATTATGTTCACAAGATCTGGGAGGAATACAGACACAGACACAGAGAAAATTGATTATAGATGGGCAACATGTAACATTCTAGTTATGTTTAACAAAGTCCAAAATCGTAGCCCCATTTGATTGTTGTCTTTTCATGTAATGACCTTTATGCTAAATTAAATGTATTCATATACAAAACAACATATCATTGGTATACATCTAGCGTAAAATATTTTAATACAAAAAACAATTCCTGGGGAATGTTGAGCCACGGGTTCATTTCTTTCCTCTTCATGGGTAAAGTGTTCTTTTGTGAATAAGGCTTTGACCAGTTTCGTAGCCTCAGCTGAAATCATTTAAACACTCATTGCATAAAACATTTGCGATTACAGCACCGCTTCCATCCAGTGAGTTGAAGAGAACAAAATCGTCACTTCCTGATTAAGTTGTGCTAAATATCATGAACAAAAATTAAATTTGCTGCAGTAGGAGAATGCACCGTGTGTAATAATTTTTGTATATTATAAATTACGAGGTTCAGAGTGCGCAGATGAAACGCGGTCATGTTATCTTATTTTCAGAGTCTGCTGTTTGGGAATGCAGTTCTGAGAGTACATTTTAATGAAGCACTTAGAGGAGAGTTTGCTCAAGCATTTTAGAATGACAAAACTAGCATTTCAGATGCTGTGCCATGAGATCGGTCTGTTGGTTGGTCCAGTTTTATGCTGTCCCATTGCAAAGTCACATGTCTTGTTTGATGCACATTAAGGAATTTATTCGGTAAAAGTGTTTCCATCGTAGTTTATGCGCATGTTTTCTTACTGGAAAAGAAATTTATCCGACTTAGTTGAGCACATACGTTTTTCTTATTTGCATCTTGCCATTTCCATCCAGCGTTTTTATGCGATATCCCAAAATGCGCATGAAAATAGGTGGATGGAAACATAGCTAATAGCACTTAACATTCACCACAAATGAAGTTCTAAATGCAAGTTCAGGAAATTTAGCTCCTGTTCCAAATAATCGGTTTCAGAAGCCCTTTAATGTCTCTTGCATTCTCGTTCATCTGCTAAACAAACAGCTACTGAATTGTGTAGTTTGGTCTCTGTTGTTGTCAAATGTGTATTGATACCCAGGCCTTATAATATTTAACAGGATATTACAGAGGTCTGCAACCCTGCTCCTGGAGGCCCACTGTCCTGCAGAGTTTAGCTCCATCCCTAATAAAACACAACTAAATTGGCTCATCAAGGTCTTTAGGACTGCTTGACAAATCACAGACAGTTGTGCTGAAGCAGGTTGGAAATACATTTTGTAGAACAGCGCGTCTCTTGTAACTGGGGTGAAGACCTCAGAAATATTGTTTCATTAAATGGCTTCGACATAGTCGGCTACTACACATAGGGCCAGATTTACTAAACAAGGCAATTTAACTTGAGATTTCAATTCCAAAAAAAAAGATAATAAAAAAATATGTGTTAAAGAATTACTTTGAGTGGAAAGAATTTGTGCAGCCATGCCAAGCGCAAAGTTGGTTTAGGCATGCTTTTTTTGGGGTGGTAAATAATGGTGCAAATACCAGTAAATTGACTACCGCAAACATTAGTAATAATAATAATAATAATAATAATAATAATAACTTTATTTTTATATAGCGCCTTTAAAACAGTTTCTCAAAGCGCTTCACATAATAAAACAAAACAAGTAAAAATACAACACACAGAAGACAACTAATTAAAAACAAACTAAGATATAATTTAAAATCAAAACAGTCAAGAGAAAGCTAACCCAAAAAATGAGTTTTTAAATAAGACTTAAAGATGCTTAAATTCTGCATCTCTAATTTGTAGAGGGAGTAATTCCAAAGCCTGGGGAGCGAGGAAGAAAGCTCCTGTCCCCTACAGAGCGTAACCGTGTCTGAGGAAATCACCATTAAACCAGCTTGTGAGTATCGTAAATGACGCTTGGGTGTATATAAAGTTAAAAGAGCAGACAGATATTGAGGGGCCAGACCATGCAGTGCCTTATATGTGAGCATAAGAATTTTAAAATCAACTCTGAACCTGACTGGGAGCCAATGCAAAGACTTTAGAATTGGTGTAATATGCTCATTTTTCCTGGCACCAGTCAGGATCCTAGCAGCTGAGTTTTGCACACATTGCAATTTAATAAGTGTGGTTTTAGAAACCCCAACAAGAAGTGCATTGCAGTAGTCAATGCGAGAAAAAACGAGGGTGTTAATAAACCTTTCAGTCACAGGGAGGGATACCATAGAACGGAGTCTAGCAATATTTCTGAGATGAAAAGAAGAGTTTTTGACAGTATACTGCACATGATAGTCAAAAGACAGACTCGAATCAAATATTACTCCTAAACTGTTCAACTTAGACTGTGACTCCAAAACAGAACCATCAATGTTTAAAATGATTGAGCCAGCTTTACGAAGCTGATTGGAGGAGCCAACGAGCAAGACCTCAGTCTTATCATTATTAAGACACAGGAAATTTTCAGACATCCATATTTTTATCTCAATACAATGTGTTAAGAAAGGAACATCCAAATTTTGACCAGGCCTAGAATGAATATAAATTTGAGTGTCGTCTGCATAAAAATGATAATTAAGCCCAAGTGATCTTAAAAGCAGACCGAGTGGAAATATGTAAATGCTAAAAAGTAAGGGGCCTAAAATTGAACCTTGAGGAACACTCATGCGGACAGGGCCCTTCTCAGACTGTGAACCATTCATATATACAAACTGTTGACGATCAGTGAGGTAAGATCTAAACCAAGTTAAAACAGCCTCAGAAACACCAAAGACATTTTCCAGATGACTGAGTAAACGGATGTAATTAACAGTATCGAAAGCGGCACTAAGATCAAGAAGAATAAGCATAGAGAGCCAGAATTTGAGGCTATTAGCAGATCGTTGGTGACCTTGACCAAAGCTGTCTCAGTACTATGAAATTTTTCAGAAGCCAGACTGAAGGGGTTCAGAAAGATTATTTACTATGAGATGATTGTGTAGCTGCAAAGCCACAACACGTTCTAAAATTTTTGCAAGAAATGGAAGGTTTGATATAGGACGGTAATTATTTAAGTTATCCAAGTCAGCATTATGCTTCTTTGGAACAGGTGTTAAAGCAGCAGTTTTCAATGCTGCTGGTACAACACCAGTACACAGAGAATCATTAACAATGCTGAGAACAGCTGGGCACAAAGAGTCAAAACAAGACTTAAATAAGCTTGTAGGGAGGGATCGCTAATGCAAGTGGTAGCTTTCAAGCACCTGACACTCCTAAATACAGCTCAGAGTCAATTTGAGAAAAAGTTGTGAACAATGTGCAATGGAAACAAGACGGCAACTGTAGAAGATGAAACAGGTGTCTGAATAAGTTTGTAACCACAATAATTTTGGAACTGAAAAAATTAAGAAAATCATTACACAACTTATTTGATACAGGTAGAGAAATACCATCATTAACTTTGAGAAGTCTGTTAATAGTATGGAAAAGATGCCTGGGATTACTTTGATTATTATCTATAATCTGAGAAAAATAAACAGATCTGGCAGACTCAATTTCAGTTCTATATTCCCCCAAGTGGTCTTTCCAAGCTTGATAAAACACATTCAGACCTGAGTCACGCCACTTGCGCTCCAATTTACGACAAGCTACTTTCTTAGAGCGCAAGTCGTCATTATACCAAGGGGCAGAACGAGCAAAAGAAACACAGCGAGACTTCAGGGGAGCAAAATAATCCAAATTAGAAGCAAGAACAGTATTCAACTGCAGGATCTTGTGTTGTGTTGTGTTGTGTGATTTATTTAAATAATCTCCTCCCATTAATTTTACATCTGAAAGGAACACTCTTACAAATGCATATGCAATAAGGTCAGCTGGAAAAATAACTGTGTCCATGACTTTTCAGTGCTAATTTTTCACTGGGCGCCTTCAGTAAATCCTGACAGTGTTTTTTTAATGCAAAAATCTGGCCCATAGTCAAATTTACCTGCTTTCGAAAGGTAGCCTGTTTGTGGCTTGACTACATTATTGTTTGGGAAGCTGAACTTTCACGCTTCACTAGTTAAGAGTCTGAGAGTGCAAGAATGTACTTAGTCTAACCTTCTTTTACACATCTACATCTTAAATAATTAAAATAACACTGATGACTAAGACTTCAACAACCATAATCGATTCTTCTTTAAACACCAGCTTGAACACTATCCTTTTAATTCCTAATAGCCTGTAAGACATAATCTTCTACTGACCTGAAATAAAGGAGCACTCTTTCTATTTTTCTCTTCTATCTTTTACTTCATTACTACCACGTTATCTCTTCCTCCAGTCCTGCAGGAGTGCTCTTTCTTTTTTTTCTAGCTTTAATTTTGTCACTTCCACAGTAGTGATCTCTCCCTATGGAGCTTTCTCTCTCTCTCTCTCTCTCATCTTTAATGTCATTACTACTCCAGTGGTGATCTCTACCTCCGCTGTCGTAAGAGCTCTGATTCCTTTTTTCTACATTTCCTCACTTCTGTAACAGTCAACTCTTCCTCTGCTCCAGCAGGAGTGCTCTTTCTCTTTTACACCTTTTACTTTCTTCAGTGCCGCAGCAGTGATCTCAGCTCACATTCTCCCTTTTCTCTATCCTCATCTTTTTCACCTGCTCAGCAGTGAGTTTTTTTGTCTGAGCCTGCAGAGCTCTGTTCTCTTTTCTGCCTAATGTTTATTTACTTGCAGCACCGAACTATATTTTTTCCACTTATATGGGGATTAATACTGAGCATTTTTAAACCCAGCTTGCTATCCCTATATCTAATAGTTTTGGTGGGTTTGCTCAGCGCTTGAGATGGATGGGCAGGTGAACTTGTGAAATGAAGTTCTGAACACAAGTTTGGAGGACTCGAGCTGAGTCTCTGGACCGAGCTCTTCTTTTAAAGATTATTGAAAGAAACCATTATTAATCAAGACTGGATTGAATATAGATTACAAGTACAAAGATGAGCTCTGAATAATCATCTCATGACAAATAATCATCAAATAAAACAAAAGCATAAGTAAACGCAGAAAATAACGCAGTGCATACTATTAGCTTAAGTTTCTACAACATCATTCAAGGTTTCAACATCAGTGTCTGGTTCAATAAAGTTAATCCAGCCCCTCTGAATTTACTTGACTAAACATATGAAAGAAAACTAATTCTGAACATGCCAACCTGAAATTATTATGAGTCAAATATATGGAAACAAATTTACATTTATGCAGTTTTCTCTGTGTAAGTGTGCATGCAAGAACTACTAACAAACTACTATAGTACTATACTATCCTGCCTGAAGATAAAAGGTCTGGGTTCTTCAGCCGCTGCAATTGGCCAAGGACCGCACACATAGTCAGGAAGAGGCTCTATGACTTGTAAAGTGACCATTCACAGTCTTGTTTTGTTCATGTCATCTGTGATGTCTGGTGCTCAAAATAAAGGTGGAATAATAAAGCAGAAAGCTTTAGCTAGACAGTAACAAAAATTTGTTTCACTTAAATGTTTTATGGTTCTTCTGTAATTCTGTGGTGCTAATTATTTATGTTCAGGTACCATCAATATTTTGGTAAATATTTAGGTCAGGTAAATGTAGAACTTCTATCATTGACTATGAAATATTGGTTTAGTACAGATAAGTTTTTGTACTAATTTTGCATGTTTTATTAAAGATATTTAGCTTTTGCAAGGATGAGAACATTCTAGAAGTTTCTGTAACGTTATGAAATATTCTGTAATATTCTAGTGCTTCCTAGAACATTCCAGAACATTGTGGGACTAGTCATAAAAGATAAAAAAACGTCCAATGTTCGCTTCCAAAATTTTGGACAGCTCACTTTTGGTAATGGTTTATGTTAAACTGTAGTTCAGTATTATGCTCATTTTTATGCATGAGTCATAAAAGATTAGCTTTTTTTTTATTTTTTTTATTCAGCATCTCAAACTTCTTAAAGAAACATTAAACATAAATGTGAAACAAAACTTTTATAAAAAAGTAGTTTGATAGAGCTATTGATTGGCTTTCAGATGACTCAGATTGGCTTTAAGATTTTAGCCAAATGACTTATTACAAATGACTAGCATAATGAATTATAATCTTTATAACATCATTAAATTCATCATTAAAAAATGATGTTAAATTATAACTGTGTAGAAGACAGCAACAAATTACATGTGCATTCAAGTGAGTGTGATTTTACTCAAGTCTATTCATCTGTTTCAGTCAGGCGTTATGCAAAATATTCCCAGCTAGTAAAATATATGTGGCTGCTTCCTGAATGTGTTTGTTGGGCTGTAAACAAACGTGCTGCTACTACAACTTGATTAGGGTTGGTTTATTAGAGCTGGAGCTAAACTCTGCAGGAAAGTGGATGTGGAGGGCCAGTGTTGCCCTCCCCTGCTTTAGACCATATTATAGGGCCTGTGACAATACCCACACTTTCAGTCTTGGCCACTAGAGAGAGCCATACACAAGACAAGAAGTGCGTGTGCAAGACTATCCCAGGTCTGACAAATGCCAAACCTCAGTGGCCTTAACACACTGAATCCACACTATCTCTAGACTGCCCTGGAGCAGTAGGCTATTTGAGGCTAAGCATACCCTATTATTCTTCCTGTTCAGGAACTGGTGTGCCAATACACTGTAACATTTCAAGGAAAACTTTCCGGCTGAATTAGATATTACATGTAATTTAGTAGTAAAACATAAAGTGTTGCACATTCTATTAGTGCAGGGATGAGTATGTGTATTTTGTAAAATGTTTGCAACTGCTTTTAATCATTTTAAGCACCACAATTAAATTGGTGTAAATCTGTTACACAGGAACTATTGAACATTCATTTAGAAGTTAATAATTTATGTAAGTGCAAAGTATTAAAAATTAAAATGTGTAAAGCTCTGTAAAAAAAAAAAAAAAAAAAAGCATTTTTACAGACTTATGTTGTAATTGTGACCCACTGATTAATCAAAAGTGCTACACACTCCTGCAGTCTTTACAGCCACTTGAACACTTAGGCCAAATACTGGAAACAGACCAATGATGAAAAACAACGACCACAAGAGTGGGTATTGGGACAGGCCCATAATGGTGTGGATTGATTTGGAAAGTGACGTCATTGTTCCTGGAACTAGCTAGCAAACTCATTCAGAACAATAGGAGGAGCGAGTGTTTGTGTATGGGTCTGGGAACTCTTCTTGGCCTGTTTGGCTAGTGAATTTTGAGGATGTACATGAAAAATAAATGAAGTTTATAAAGTTTTATAAGGTTATTTCAGATGAGAGTCTGATAGACCCTCTGCGTACACAACCATTAAGAGCATGAAGTGTCCAAGATTCCACACATCATTTTTCGGTTAAATAAGTGGTATTTAAAATGCAGTTTTTCTTAATGGAGTTTTCAGAGTGAACACACTAATCTCAGTATTTATGCTACAAACTGGCATTAAATAGTGCAAATAATTAAATGATTTTAAAAGCTTTACAGCTGTGAACAAACAAGCTATATATGCAATGTATAGTGTATGCAAAACATTTTATACAATATAATACATTTATATATTACACCTTTTGCCACGGAATACAGTTTGTAGAAAGTACAAAAATAGTCTCAATTATTTACTTGCTTGCTTCCTTGTTTGTTTGTTTACAAATTAGCCAATAAGAAATCTGACTGACTGTTAATATTAATATATTATTATTATTATTACTGGGTTGATAACACAAGACTGATTTTGTTGTTTTAACTGACATTAAAGAAATCATCAATGTATGTATCAACAACGATGAGCCTCTGTGTGCTGCCACGAGCCTGAGCGTTCACAATGAACGACTTTAACTATTACAGGCAGGTTATCATTTGAAACATTTAAAAACCTTTCCGTCGAAAGATGTAAATAATTGTTACAATAGCTTATTATGCATGCATGTTATATTTTAAATTGTTAAGCTAAATCACGTAGTTTATAAGACGCATAGAACATATCGGCGTTTGTGCATCAATTTCTGGCTGCTAGTCAGTTATATATGTTATTCAACATCAGAATGAAACTGTGACAACAAGCATCATTAACTTAAGTGAATGAAATAAGAAAAATAAAATAAGTTTTATCTGACTATTTCCAAGTTGCTAAAAATACATATGAATGACCTCATTTTGTGACAACATAAAATAATCTTTTTTTTTTTTTCTTTGGTTTGCAGAAATCTTCATCACTATCCATTTGCTGAGTCTGACGTCACACGATATTTTAGACGGCCAGAAAGTGATTTCTCTTTTATGAATCATTAATGAACCAGGATGTAATAAAAGTTGTCCTGGATGCTGTGAGCCCAGAGACTGAAGTGCGCAATGTGACTTTTTAAAAGCGTAGTTTATATGTGTGAATACACAATGCTCATCAACAGCTGTTCAGATCAATTGAAACATCACCATAAATGTTCAGGACCAGACATGCGCAGTTGCATTATAGCCTAGTTTCTTCATCATTGTTTTCTTCCTCGAAATGCTCTACAGACCTGCAGTCACCATGGCACTGGAAGTTCATTGTAACCTTGTGTCTGGGAACATGCTTAACCAAAATGAACCCAACTGCCCTTAACTAAAATGTGTTTCTGTAGACAGCCAACGAACTTGGCCATTCATCTTGACTGAGTGGGCGGGATAGACCGGGTGAGGGGGCGTCGTGACGCAGGCCCGCTGACCATGACGTCATCAGCGACACGTCACGGCGGTTCAATCCCACGGAGATATAAAGTTAAATATCTCAAAGAACTGTCCGCATGACTTGTGCAAAAGAGCTTTATTAGTGTTTTCGGTGCCATCTGTCCACAGACACACACGCATGAATGTGGACAGTGGCTGTGACGCTGCAGCACGATGATGTTTTCCTCCCCCGCCCCTCATGCCCGCACTCTCCCGCAAATAAACCCCTGTGAGTCATCCAAGTACTTCTGCTCATCCATTCACACAGCTAGCAGCTTCCAGAAAAAAAGAGACTCAATGCCTCTTGATGCATTTAAACGCATCTCAAACTTCCCCTTTTGCCTGCATTAAGTTGAATATAGCATCTCTTTGTTCACCATGTACAGACCAAGTATATTTAAAGTTCTGTGACATTCTCATTGCACAGGATGCGTGACATAAACGTCAAACCAAACAGCTTGTTTTTATTATATGTGCATGCCAGTGTTTATAAAAATTACTTGTGCATTCGATTTAGTAGTAAACACGGTGTCGTCATCATACCCTAAAAGTATTCTCTTACTGTTTCACTGCTATTTCCATGCATCGGAGTTGCATTGCTACTTCAACATCATTCAAACTTTGCCAATGAAAACTGTAGCGATTCGCAAGTCAACTTGACATGAGTTAAATCAAGAAGTGCAAATGCATCATTAAACGACCATATGGTGGGATTAGAAGCCAAGTCGAATGAGTTCAAGTGCACGCAAAGATGGGACTTGTTCAACTCACCGCTGGATGAGCAGAATCGTGATAAATCGTGGCGGCGCGTCAGTGCTGATCTCCAGGGTTAATCCGACAGTGATTTGGTCGCTGGGTCAATCGTTTAGGGATCATTAGGCTGAATTCCAAAGCTGGAAGTGCTGCGGGAGCCGATCGCTGTTCAGGCGGATCGCGGAGCTGAAACTCTTAAATATCCCACACCTTCTGCTCTCTCAGAGCCCGGAGCTTAAAGCAGTTTCCATGGCGACCTGGCGTCAGAGTTTTGAGGTAGTCCACGTAGTGCGAGTCACAACAATGGCACATATCTGAAGAACGAGAATTAACAGGTGTCAAGTGTGCGCACACGTATGTGCATGTTGTGCCTTTGCGACAATTGCATTTGAGATAGTCTGTCTAATCTAAAGAGCTTTTAACAAAAAAAAAAAAAAAGAAAAAAAGAAAGGAGCATTAAATAAAAGCAGGTGAGCGTCATTAAAGGCCTGTGAAAAAATATCTCAAGTTTACATTTGTTACTAGTGCTTCGTGCGAAAATGTGATTGTTATATCAAGCGAATAAGAATTGTTTTGCAATTAGACAAGCCTCGGTGCGCATCACATAAGACTGCATTTCTTACAGGTAAATAGAACGTTCAGGGAATTCAGAGGATACTTTCATCTTTCTCTTGTTTTACAAAGCATTGATGCAATTTGTACACAATTCGCAGTAGCTACCACACTGCCATTGATTATAGCTTACTGCAAAAAAAAAAAAAAAAAAAAAAAAAACTTCCTTTTAGATGTTTTCCCACTTTATTTTACTTCAGCTTGAATATAGTTTAATATGAGTCATGTTGATTAACAGACGAATCTCCCCAGTATAGACTCGCGCAGATGCGTGCAGTGAGGCGCTTTCCTGGCAGTGAGCTGAGAGATGCTGTGCACAGGCGCTGCAGTGCTATGTTATATCAGCCGCTTAGTGACTCATCCCTCTCTTGCTCTCATGATGTAGAGACGCAAAAGCAAGCATCAATCAACCCCTCCCTCCTGCACACGTCAAGGATAGATCTCTGCAGTGAAAGCCCGGACAGACTTGTCAAGTCCAATGCATTAGACACTCCTCACTGAGACTCCAGTTTAGTTACATTTATAGACATAACTAGAGTGGGTTACAACACTCTGATGTGTAACACTGTGATGACTTTTTAGAAAATAAGAAATTGCTTTCAAAAGCTGCTAAGAGTTCCCCATCAGGAGATAATTTATATATAGCCTAGAGGCTATATTTTTTCCCTCCAGTAACATTATTCTTTATTCTGGACGTTATGAGTTTCCAGCAAGCGCTCTCGATAGATGATGGCAATTTGCGAATTTCCATAAATAAATCCGACGTCACTACGCTCGTTTCTAAATGGACTCCAGCACAGTATATTAGAAATGTCTTGTTGGCGCCTGGGCTTTCGCTCAGCTCTCGCCCAAATGCGCCTGATGTCACGGAGGACGCCGTCTGTGACGCGGATGGTACGCATCTGCTTCTGCTCGATGAAACCAAAACAAGCGTTTAGAATAAAAAATACAGACGCTTCAGTTCTTCCTCTGCTGTTTGACGGTGTGAGAGGGCTGAGCTGTTTTCAATCTGTGTGAATGGGGGTATCATTTAACTGTTTAAATGTCATCTTTTTTGTTTAAGTCATAAAGCTTTTGTTTAAAAACAATTTAAATAATTGCTTTAAAGAATCTTATTTTATATGATTAGTCTTGTTCTGCATAAACAAAATATTGCTTTTGTTCTCTGCTAATTATAGTCGAATCTAGCTATAATATCTGAAGTCTATAAGGTTATTCTATATGTTAATATTTTAGAAGTAGTTTAGGTCACAACTTTATTTATGATAACTTTATCAAAATGTTATTTATTACACATCTGTTGCCATTATCTTTCTTAAGCTCATAATAGAACACCTTCCCTGCTGAAAAGACCAGAATATATTATGATGTCACCGGTATGACACACTGGTTTGTATATGCATAGCTAGTTAATTACTGGAAATATCAGGTTTCAGTATAATTATATCATAAAATGGATATTTTAGTCATCTTTTTTTTTTTCTACAGATTTTCTTCAAAGGCTTACTTATACTGACATCTTCCTTTATGAACTTCCCTTTGTTCAGTTTCATTGTTCTTTTTATAGTGATATAATCAAGCTCTTCTTTTTTAGGCTTCCAGCTCTGCTTCCAGATTAGACTTCAGAAAAATAGATGTAATAGCCTAATGATGACAAGCAATAATACTGTTTATCAGTGGTAACATGCTAAGCCAATAAAAAGTCACATATTCTGTGCTTGTACTCTGTTTAGATTTGTGGCTCTGGATCTGTGCATTAGGTCTTTAAGTGATTGTAATGTTAATCAAAGAATAAAAAGAGAAAATCCTTCATTCTCTTGATTTATTCACTTTTGTAGCTTTAATAAGGATTAGTCTATATTTTATTTCATACAGTGAAGACTAACCAGTTTTAGCTAAGAGTGAATATTCTCACACTTGCCTACACTGAAATAACTGTTCATTTTTTTTTTATTATTTATCTAATAGGGGTCAAGCACTGAAGGTGCATAGCCCGTATTGCTTTGTTGGTTTTCTTTTTGTTCTTCTTCTGATTCTTCTTCCCAAATTGTGGTCTATGGCAGGCCTATGAACCATACGTAGGGAAACTATGAAATCTGGCACACATACAGTAGCTATAAAGGCAGTTCGACTTTGGTGTAAACCAAAGCAACCTTTTCAACCCTTTGTCCTGGAAATAAAATTCTTAGTTCACTGAATTAACAATTCATCTAACTCTCGCATGCTCTTGAAAACATTTTCCTCCTCCCTTTGTCCTCCTCCTCCCCCTCCTTCATCAACTCTAACAGCTCCTTCATCAGTTGTGCCTGCACTCACTCACATCATTAACACATCTCTTCTCACTGATGTCTTTCCCTCAGCATTTAAACAGGCTACTTAAGAATCACACTCTTAACCCAGCACTTTTAGAGAACTACAGACCCTTCTTCCATTCATTTGAAAAACACTTGAGCAAGTTGTTTTCAACCAAGTCTCTGCCTTTCTCACACAGAACAACCTCCTGGACAGCAAGCAGTTTGGCTTCAGAAGTGAACATTCAACCGAGACTGCCTTGCTCTCAGTAGTTGAAGCCCTAAGACTGGCAAGAACGGCAATACTTATCTTGCTGGATCTGTCCGCTGCTTTTGATATGGTCAACCACCAGATCCTCCTGTCTGTCAACCCTATTGAGAAAAGGCATCTCAGGAACTGCATTCCAGTGGTTTGAGTCTTACCTCTCAGATAGGTCCTTCAAGGTATCTTGGAGAGGTGAGGTGTCCAAGTTGCAACATGTACAGTAGCTACTGGGGTGCCTCAGGGCTCAGTTCTTGGACCACTTCTCTTCTCTGTCTACATGACATCACTAGGTTCTGTCATTCAGAAACATGGCTTTTCGTATCACTGCTATGCTGATGACACTCAACTCTACCTCTCATTCCATCCTGATGATCCGATGATAGCTGATCGCATCTCAGCTTGTCTAACAGACATTTCTTGCTGGATGAAGGACCATCACCTTCAACTCAACCTAGCTAAGACAGAACTGCTTGTGATTTCACCCAAACCCGAGACTTCATCACAGTTTCTCCATCCAGCATGTGCATCAACCATAACTCCTTCAAAAACAGCCAGAAACCTTGGAGTTGTGATTGATGATCAGCTGACTTTCTCAAGCCACACTGCTAAATCTGCCCACTCTTGTAGATTTTTTTTATACAACATTAGGAAGATCAGGCCCTTTCTCTCGGAACATGCAACACAACTCCTTGTTCAAGCTCTTGTTCTGTCCAGACTGGACTATTGCGATGTTCTCTTGGCAGGTCTCCCAGCCAGTTCCATCAAACCTCTACAATTAATCCAAAATAAGGCTGCAAGATTAATCTTTTACCAAGCGGAAAGAACACGTCACACCTCTGTTCATCAATTTGCACTGGCTACAATAGCTGCTTGCATACAATTCAAGGCATTGATGTTTGCCTACAAAACAGCCACTGGCTCTTTACCCTTTTACCTTTTACTGAGCAGCTGAGTCCTTAGTCATCTTCAAGAAATGGCTAAAGACATCTTCACTTGAACACTAGCACTCTGTATTTTATTATATTATACCTGCTTGTTTTCTTTTTATTTATTATAAAAATATTAACAACTTGACCCTCTAACACTAGCTCTCTCTATTCTATCTATTTTTCATTTTTTTTATTTTTATTTATTATTAAAAAAATATAAATAAATATTTTTACATGTACTGTGTTAGACTAACCGGGAATTGTCACAGTACTTACATATTGTTGCTCTTTTGTTGGTTTGATTGCTTCTATTGTCCTCCTTTGAAAGTTTCTTTAGATAAAAGTGTCTGCTAAATGATTAAATGTAAATGTAATTAGTCTCTTCATGCTGACAGCATTCATTATCTTACATTAAGACTCAGTACTCACCATTTTGAAAAGTATAAAGCATTTTGAAACAGAAACTCCTCCTTTAATTTTTTTCAGATTCTTACCAAAATTGTGTCAGATGAACCCCGGACCAAGCTACACAGATATGATATGAACTTAGTGAGGTCAACCCAAAATTAAATTTGATGCTATAGTTTAACAATACTTTGATCAATTGATTTGAAACTTGGTATACTTCATCAGCACTAAGATCTGGGTGCAAGACCAATTTGGTAAATTCCCACCTATAGGTCATAAGATCTGAAAACGTTTATTTTTGCTCATAACATTTGAAATGCTCATCAGAAAATCATTTTGTTGCATATCCTCAAGGTGCCTGAAATGTTTGAAGACAGTGCCACATAGTGTTCAGAAGATATAAGGATTAAAAAGAGAGAGAGAGAGAGAGAGAGAGAGAGAGAGAGAGAGAGAGATTATAACTTTCCACTGACATCTCATTTTCCAACATTTTTCACACTTGCCAAGTATAGGAACAATGTTTTATTTCCTGCTTCTCATCCTACAAATGTTGTCCAATTCAGTCCTATATCTGCTCTGGTAAACTTTGGACTGAACTGCACAGAAAAGACTGAACAGATTTCTGATATTTGCTACCATTACTGAGTTGACATTCTGTGTTTGTTTGGGGCAGTCGTGGCCCAATGGCTAGAGATTTGGACTTGTAACCTAAAGATTGTGGGTTTGAGTCTCAGCTCCGGCAGGGATTGTAGGTGGGGGAAGTGACTGTACAGCGCGCTCAATACCATGACTGAGGTGAGACCCTTGAGCAAGACACCAAACCCCCAACTGCTCCCCGGGCGCTGCAGTGTTGCTGCCCACTGCTCCGTGTGTGTGTTCACTGCTGTGTGTGTGTACTTGGATGGGTTAAATGCAGAGCACAAATTCCAAGTATTGGATGCCACACGTCATGTCCTTTCCTTTTTGTCCCATGCTATGTTAGTTTAGCATGCTAATTAGTTATGGTTATGTTTATGTTTTATCTGTAGATAGACAACCCATCTAAATATTTAACAAGCTGAGGTTTTCAAGTCACTAGTTTCCGAAGCAATTTGAAATAAAAGCTTTGCAGTCAATGCACAGATGTAAATTTTATTTTATCTTAAAATTATATGTCAGGGTATAATTTTGTCATTATGACATAATAGGGGGATGATTTTCATTTTGAACAGCCGTGGTAATTTTATTTGTTTGAGATTTCTTAAAGGAAAACGCCACTGTTTTTCCATATTCTACTATGTTCTTCCCTCAAATTAGACGAGTTGATACGTACCTCTCCCGTCTCAGTGCGTGCACTTAATCGCTCTAGCGCGCGGCGCCACTATGCTAAAGTTTAACTTAGCACCATTCATTCCTTAGGATCCAAACAGGGATGAATTTAGAAGCCACCAAACACTTCCATGTTTTCCCTATTTAAAGACGGTTACATGAGTAGTTACACGAGTAAGTATGGCGACATAAAATAAAACGTGGTAATTTTCTAAGCGGATAAAAAATGTATGGCAGAAGAGCACTTCACAGCACTTCGACCTCGGCGCAGTAAATTCATCCCTGTTTGGATCCTAAGGAATGAATGGTGCTAAGCTAAATTTTACATTTTATTTTATTCTACATTTTGTGCGCCTAACCCGACCCAATATCAAAATAATATAAAAACATAGTTTAAAACTGGCGGATACAAATCTCAAATTGCAATTATTTCAAGTCTTTCAAGGCCAAACAATTGCTTTGTGTCAGAAACAGGCCCAAATCTGATGTCTCAACTGCTGCAGCACTGAAATGAAAAAAACAACAACCGCTGCCTGAAGAAGCGTTATGTCAGCTTCGATGTGAAATGCTATTGGCTGTTATGTGTTTTGTTACCAGCAGTAACATGCTAAAGTTTGAGATATGTCTGTTGAATGAGATAAATGTGCTCATTTTCAGTGATTACAACTGCTGTGACTGTACTTTTGTGTGTCATGTCCACCTAGTTTTCAGCCAGCTGAAAATTGCAGGCACTCTTCGGAAAATGCCCAGGTTTTTTTTTTTTTTTTTTTACTTGAGATGCTTCGGTGGCTATGGTCTGCTTACCTGTTAGACCCATGGTTAATGAAATGTTCCTCCAACCATTATTTATCATAATAATATTGTGGTAGAGGGATGCCATTTAGTACAGACATGGATATTCAGAGGCAATATTAACTTAACAATATTAACACAAATTATTCGGTGTCATGTTTGTGATTTATATTCATTATGCAGACTATTTAGAAATCAAGAAATATATCAAGAAATATTCAGAAAATTCAGGTTAATTTAATTTATTTATTTATTATTTTACTAACTCTCATTAGACTGTAGACTGAAATAAAAGAATGCTTGATAATATTTTTAAAATTAGAGAAATCACTGTATATTGAGAATTCATACAAAATGATGTACACTCATTCATTTATATAATGCTTTTCACAATACAGAACATTTCAAAGGAGCTTTACAGAAAGTCAGACTGTTATGCCTTTAATGCCTTAAAACTTGCCCTGCGGTACAGTACTATGACGATATTTAACAACGATCCTCCAGATTTATATCTAACTGTATTGTATAGTGTTGCATCAGTTCTGCATCAGTGCCGCAGTGACTCAGGCACACGTCTGAGTATTCAAAGGCAATTAAGATATTAAATATTGGTCAGTTTTGTTCTAAGCAAGAGTTATTGATTCTCAAAAAGTATTAATGAAAATATGATTGGTTGTTGCAACTAAAAAATCTGATGCTCAGGCACACGCCTAAGCCTTGAAATGTATCATTGTGTTTGTATATGCAACATTTATATATAAATCCCCTTGAGATACATGCCAGAAACAGAACATATTCATCAGTGTGTGATCATGTTAAAGTGCACAGTGTGTTTAAAGAGTAGTCACAGACACATGC
>JAFVLL020034228.1:0-37382 GCA_021397915.2 Tor tambroides
GAATACTTATGCAATGGAATCATTTATGTTTTTTATGTATAATAAATTTGCAAAGATGTTAAAAACCTGTTATTTGCTTTGTCATTATGGTGTATTGAGTGTAGATTGTTGTGGGGAAAAAAAGTAATTTAAAGTGGTTTAACATAAGGCTGCAACATAACAAAACGTAAAAAAAAAAATGAGGCACTGTATATATAAAGAGTTCAGATGCAAAAGCCTCTCAGTGCCGTTTGAAATTTTCTTCTAAAATGAGCATTTTTCTAAGGCTCCTAAAGTATGTTTATGTTCACTTTAATGGCAATGCAAATAACCTACTCATTGCCATTAAAGTGAAATTACTGAACCTACACATTGGAGCATGATAAAAATGCTTATTTTAGAAGAAAATTTCAAATGGCACTTAGAGGCTTTTGCATCTGAACTCTTCATATATATAAATGCATGTTATTTTTATTTAGTACTGTGCTGAATAAGATATCTTACTTAAAAGATGTATCTTATTTCATAAAATCAACATATTTTTGTCTCAGATTTGTGGACCCCCTATATAGTCTCTGACATATAAACTAAGGTTAATTAATGACGTTAATTAATGTTTTGCATCATAAATGTGACTAGACACTGTATTGACTAATCAGCATCCAGCACTGGAATTTTAAAGCCCATGAAATTCCACTAATTATTCTGGGATTCAAGACAAAAGCTGTGACTGCAGGCTTTTTTGTTGTTTATTTTGCACCAGTTATTGGATGTAATTGGTGATAAATCTGTTCATTAAAACTTTTGTGTTAAAAAGCTATTTTCCTTGACTATGTATCTGCCTCATTATCCAGTTTGCTTGTACTTATTGTGATATGCATTGTTTTGTGTAATTGGACACATGGCGCTTTTCCACTGACCTATTTTTCTGTGTGATCAGGCATCTCAGAGCAGGGGCTTCTGTAAGGATATGTGGCTTGAAGCCGTGAATCCACTCCAACCTTCTGAACTCTGCGTCGCTCGCATCGCTCAGGTCAAAGGTCGCCTTCTCTGGCTCAGACTGGAAGGTAGGAATAAATAGAACACATGTTGACCTTCTTTGCATATTATTTAATAGAATCTCTTGAGGCCATGATCGTGCAGTGAATACCAAAAGATATGACATACTGACATGTTGTTGACACAGTTTTCACCTCTGCTCTCTGTCTTTGTTTTTAGGTCTGACTAAGCCGCAACCAGATTGTATAGTTGATGTTGAGAGTATGAATATCTTCCCTGTGGGCTGGTGTGAAGCTAACGGCTATCCACTAACACATTTACTAAAGACAGTCTGTGAGTGTCAAGTATTGATGGATTCATTTATGATATGCTTTCAATCTGACATTTAGCTTATAAAAAGGAACACATTTAAATGCTGCAACCAGTTTGGCTTTTTTAGCCACGTTTGCATGAAAATCAGTTTCTGTTGCTAAAATTAAATGTTAAAACAGCATAATTCTGTTATTTATTTTAAAATATTTATATATTTAAAATTGATATTTAAATAGATATCAATAGTTAAATATTTAATTTAATAAAATATATTTTTATTTATGTATTTATTCATTCAGAAATGTATATATATTTACTATGCTGCCACAGCTAGATGACCTTGTAACAGCCAGTTTTTCAGGGTTCAGACAATCATGAAAAACCAGTGAATATCAATGAATTCTAAAATTGTTACTTTCAGGCTTAGAAAAAAAATCATGGATATTAATAACATCTTAAAAAGTAATTAAAAAAGTAAGAAGACTGAATTTCTATACATTTTCATGTCACTACCAAAACAGAGTATGTTTTAGTCCATTGGCTGAGACTGATTTTAGCTACAACCCTACATTTACGATCAGGAAATATTCCTGTGTCCTGCTCTCTCATAGCTACATGGTGAGTAGACAGGTCCCGTCATTTTGAGGTAAATGTGTTCAAAAGTCTGAAAATCTTTGTGTAACTTTAAGGAACGTCACTGCCGAACACACCGAACACCTTTTTTCTGCAATTAAGCACACTTTTTTCAGTGTTATTCCATAACATTTAGTTTTTATATGTGTACCATTGTTCAGAACTGTGCTAGCTAACCATGTGCTGATTAGCATCTTTTGAGCTAGGTTCAAAAGAATCGAAAATTGTCACTACCGAAACAGTCATTACCGAAACACTTGGAGGAGTTTTGGTAGTGACATCTTTGTTTTTTTTTGGGTGTTATCCCTTAAAATTGTCACTTCCAAAATGGTCACGACCAAAACACGTCATCATTGTTTCGGTAGTGACAAAAGCGAACACATAATCCTCATATTTGTGAGAAATAAACAAAATTTTAGTACAGTTATGAATTTTTTTTGTATTTTAGCATGTTTTAGTAACGTTTTAGTATGCAAGTTAAAATTCTGTAATGCGATGTGGTCACTACCAAAACAATACTGTCACTACCGAAAATGTGCAGTCACTACCAAAACATGAGATGTTTTGTCAAAAATAAAGTATACTGAATTATCAACTAAGATGTTATGATGGTTTTTGGTTCAATGTATATTCAAACTAATGAATCCTTAACTTTGAAATCAGTATGATCAACTTTTTGCCTTTTACAAAGAAAAATTGGATTCAAAATACAACAAATCTCATAAATTACACTTGAAATATTGTTAAAAATGTAATTGTTATTGATTTACCTCTGAAAAATTGTAATAAAATAGCAAAAAAAAAAAACAACAACATATATTTACAATGTAGATGTAAGCTAAATCTTAATAGGTCAATATAACCCTTCTAATTAAATTATTATTACTGTGTTTCGGTAGTGACAAAATTTGGGGAGAGGACAAATATTTGCAAAGTGTATTTAAAAACAAAAACAACAACAACAAAAAAAGCATTTTTGCATACAGCATAATACAATGTGGAAAAAACATAATGGTTCAGTATATTTTCTGAATCCACTATATTTTTTGGGGGGAAAAAACAAACAGAAAACATTTCCTTCAGCCCTAAAACAAAACACAATGCAATGTAAAATTCAAAATATGAAAAAAAAAAAATCAATACAGAAAATTCCTTCATATTAACACACTATTTTTGCAGATTTTCTTTGACTGTATTCATGCTAAATGCAATTTTTATAAAAAAAAATTCTTGTATAGTAAGACCGGAAAATTCATGGAAATTCTCTGGTGAAAAGTTCTGGAAAAACCCTGATATTTCATGTTAAAATATTTACGGCTATGTGAAAAAGGAATTTTTACCAATGAGGTCAGTGCAGTCTGATGGCCTAATATACTGTAAACCAAGACAACTTTAATAAGACCTGTTGTGCATCACTTACTGTGGATGGTAATAAAGTAATACAATAATATCAGCTCTCACTTTTACATATACAGTGCATATCTTACTCTGCTCTTTGAAAGTAAACCAAACAAGATTTTTTTATCATTTCATGGCATTTTCAGAGAACAAAGAAAAATCCTTTCCAGAGAAATTTCCCCATTTTCCCCAGTGAGTCATTCTTTTGTATGGTATTTCAGGTTTACCTCAGAAGAAGATTGCCGTCGTTCAGCCTGAGAAACAGTGAGTAGATATACTCGTGGACATTTTTAACCATGAGCCTTTGTGTTTGTTTTGCTAGAAAGTATGGGACTTTTTACCTAAATGTGTCATGCATGTAACTCATCTACTTCTTGTTTTGAAAATATATGTTTTTTTCTGTCTGATCATTTCAGTAGTTTTGAACAGGATGGCAATACCTTGATTTAGATTACTTGATTATTTTTAGGTTGACCCCCTCACAGCCTCCTGATGCCCCTCTTAACCTGTGCTCATCCATGGATACAGGTTTTATATATTTACAAAATATTCTACTAATAATTTCTTTTCAGTTCATGTCATATAACCATTGTCTACACAATTGGATTTTGTGCTATTATTGCTAATCTCCTGTATGTATGTATGTGTTATCTAGGTTTGGTGAATGGAAAATACTGTTGCTCTCAGCTTTTCATCAACCACCGTTGTTTCTCTGGTCCATATCTCAACAAAGGCCGAATTGCTGAGTTACCAAAGGCTGTGAGGCCTGGAAACTGTGCTGTAGTCCTCAAAGAGGTACAGTCCTCTCTTATATTGGTAGCTGACTTGTTGCAAATAATAAAGCATTTTAGATTTTTTAAATTTACAAGAATGCACAGTGTAGATGCTGAATCTGCTATTGTTGGCCTTCACTAGTTCATTTTAAATAGGATGTGATACATTATTTCATTACAATTCTACATTAAAATTAGGTAATAAAAGTTATGTATGCACAAGTAAAATATGATTTAAAATAGTTTTAGACGGATTTTAGATATTTCACATCAACTGCCCACTAGCTGTAGTGCTTATGCACATGTGTTTGTGTGTAGGTGTGTTTGAATGTTTGTATATATTTATGTAACATGATTCATTAAATGAACATCATGATGTATTCATAGTGATGTTATTTTCTCACAGATTCTGACAATGTTGATAAACTCAGCGTATAAACCCGGCCGTGTGCTCAGAGAACTACAGATGGTGGAAGACCCACAGTGGAACTGTCAGGAGGAAACGCTGAAAGCCAAGTATGAACACACACACACACACACACACACACACATTCTTGTTTACTTCGTTATCTAAATGAGAATATATCATAGACAAAGATTATTTTTAAATAAACCTACCCTAGTAAAACTAATATATTTCAAATACTTTTATTTCATACTAAGTATTGTTCAAATCTGTTAACATATTTACTGACATATCACTTGACATTTACTGATATAAAAATTCTAATTAAACTTTATTTGGAGTACTTCTTGTGCCAGTGCACATTTCTTAATATTAAGCCTAAAGTTTTAATGTCAGTCTTTTAATGCAAGATATTAAAAGTGTACCTAAAGTATATTTACAATAGTTCTATTTTAGCACTACGTACGCACAATTAAAGTGCATTAACTAGAAAATTAGTTGTTCTAATTTAGCAGACTTTAAGTATACCCGATTAGTATACCAAAAGTACAATTGCGAGGTATTTTTATTAAGTAAATAAGTATGTAAATGTATTTGTAGCATGCTTAGCATGTATTTCAAATATGTATTTAGTATATTTATTTTTCACTAGGGTAATTCTCATTTAGACAGGCTAATCGCATCCATAAAAGAATTGTTTTTGTATATGTAGAATTAAAAAGATTTATAAATATATTTTTTAAAACAACTACATCAAATAGAGGTTTTGCCACACTAAGCTAACTTCTCATGACATAAGACAAATTATAAGATCGATGTAATTGTGCATTTATGTGTGGAAATATCTTTTTTCAACATTTTGAATTTTTAATAAATAGTAGATAATATTCTTTCTGCCAATGAATTGTTTTGTTTTGTTTTTTTGAACAATTCATTATATTTGTGGATTCAGTTGAAGTCACTCAACTATAATAGATGACTTTGTTTAGGAGTAAAATTGTGTGGATGGAACAATATAATAATAATAATAATAATATTGTTGTTGTTCTTTACTATAATTAACAATTAATAACTGTTGACAAGACTGAAAAGAGAGTGAAATAACCACAATTTTATTTAAAAAAATATACTTCTTTTGTATAGAATCCCATTTCTGCCATGGTAAAAACATTATTGCAACTTTTTACCTGACTTTTTTCCTTGCAATTGTCCCAATTATCACAATTCTGACTTTTCTTCTCAAAATAGTGAGTTAATACTTTGCAATTTTTTTGACTCGTGAGTAGTGTTGCTTTCGTCAACGAAAATTATGACTAAATATCGTCGTCAACGAACCTTTATCACGTGATGAAAACAAGACGAGACGAAACGTAAATGCTGGTCATGTGATGATGACTATAATTAAATGTATAATGCAATATTGTTGACGAATAAAAACGAGATTAAATGTGCTTTACAAAATAAAAACTATGCTAAAATGTCTCTTCATTTTCGTTGACCAAAACGAAACGAAATTAAATGTTATAACGTTATTTCGTCTCGTTTAGTTGCGTTATTATTATTATTTTGCAGTATTTCTGTTTCCTGTGTCTCGCTTCAGCGGCTGCATCAGGTCGCACTGCGCAGACGCAGGCGACGTCACTTCCTCAAGCCCCACTCGCGGCATTATTTAGAAGAAGACGACAACAAACAAAGTACCGATGGTCGGCCAGCCGGGGTTCGTCTTTGGGAGAAAATGTATGCGTGTGTACTTCTAACATGTTTAGTTGGTAAAATAAATGTTGTAAATTCAAATCAGAGCGTCTTCCGTGTCTGGAATGGATGTATTCTTGAGTCTATAAGGTAACAATAATATAATAAGATAACCTTGTTTGAAATGGGTTTGGCTAAAAGAAATTTTGGTTTCGTCTATACTACTAGGTATTTATACTATATTGACTGGGTTAAATAGAACTGCATTACTAAAAAGAGACTAAAATACAATTTTCATTGACTAAAACTAGACTAAATGTCATCAGTTTTCGTCGACTAAAACTAGACGAAAATAGTCATGGATGATTCTGACTAAAATAAGACTAAAATGCTCAGACTTTTAGTTGATTAAAACTTGACTAGACTAAAAAGAGTATGAACGTGACTAAAACTAATAAAAACTAAAATGACAGCTTCACACAAAGACTAGACTAAAACTAAAATTAAAACAGGCCGCCAAAAACAACACTACTCGCGAGACTTTTTTTCTCTCAGAATTGTGTTCTGAGTTTATACTTTATCTTTTTTCTATTATAGGCTTTCTCAAAATCCTATTTTTTTCTCAGAATTGCGAGATATAAACATGCAATTGTGAGTTTATGAGGTGAAATAGGAAAATACACACAATTCAGAGAAAAAAGTCAGTTGTGAGATGTTAACTTGCAATTACGGGTTTATAACTTTCAATTGCAAGATAAACTCACAATTCTGAGAAGAAAAGTCAGAATTGTAAGATGTAAACTTGCAATTGCGAGAAAGAAAGTCAGAATTGTAAGACAGTTACATTTTCTTCTTAATTCCGTGGTGGAAACAAGTTTCCATACTTTTTACCTGCTCATTAAAAACACTTTCCGATACTATTGAGTCTGTGTGAGTGTGCGTGTGTATAAATCTAAAAGCAAAAATATTAACGATCAATTAGCAAACATACAAACTTAAAATGCATTCATAATGAAGGGACCTTTCCTTCATTTGCATAATAAGATTTTAAGCCAGCTGATTAGCATAGTCATGTGTATGTGAGCTGAATATCTAAAATGTTTCATTTTCATAATGTTTTTAATGGTGGACACACATTTGCTTGTTTACAGATATAAAGGGAAAAGCTATCGGTCCACCATGAGGATCGTCCGAACATCAGATCAAGTGTCGGAGTTTTGTCGTCGAGTATGCGAGAGACTTCAGTGTTGTCCGAATCTTTTCGGTCCAACAATCGTGTCTGACAAGTGCCCTGAAAACTGCTTCAGTCAGACCAAGACCAAATACAGTGAGTGTTCTATTCCTCTATGGCGATGAAAAGTGATGTTTGCTCTAACTTGGAATTAAAATGACACGTTTCACAAGAGCAAGGTATTATTTTCTCCAGATACACTCAGACTCACACGTAGCTCTTGCTAACTGTCAATAATCGTACTTGTGTGTATATTTATGCCTGATGTAGCATATTACAAGAAGAGGAAAGTTGGTCGCCCAAGTTTAGGGGAGAATGCACTGGACATGACCAAACCAGCACGACGCCGAAAGAAACGCAAATCCATCTTTGTCCAGAAGAAACGACGCACTTCCATTGTGGGATACCACACCACAGAGTCACCTCAGGTCTGCCAAACCAAAAACACACTCTCAGAAACATTCACTTGCAACTCACATGAAACTCCTGAAACATAATTTCTCTTAGCAAGTAAGCAAATACTACAGCATATAAAATATGTTTTAGGAATCTCGCCTAAGCAGTCCACACTAAACAGGAAATGCTGCATGAAGTGACAAAATCACAGCCAACCACAAGATATTTTAATTAACTATGCAAAGCAGGTACTGTGACCAATTAGATTTTGTGTGAGTGGAGTTCACTGCTAAAATCATTTATTTTAAATAATTGTTTAAATCAGTCATATCTAAACATTCTTAAAATAAGAAAAATTAATGCTTTACTTGAAGTTTTTTTTATATAATGCTTTTGTAATCCATTAGTTATGATATTAATAATTGTAACCAAAGCTATAATACAATATAATACTTATCTATCCATTGTTACACAAAGAATATAGTTATTAATGCGCACATGACAACTATTTTCATATGTAACAAGGAATCTGCAAATATTATAAGGCATTTTACCTTCGGTTAAAATTATTTATGAAAATATATAATGCATTATGAATACCTTTATAATGCATTATACATAAAGGCCTGGAATAAAGTGTTACTGTAAATTGCAGCCGTTTATATCTTGAATTTATCTTGATTAATATATATTAAGCTTATTCTTTTCTTCTTGTTTTAACCATATTTTTATTTTGAATATTTAATTTTAGTTTTATGCTAAAACAACTAAAAAGAGTTATCAGTGGGGTAGAAACTAAACTGAATTCAAGACATATTCTCTGAAAAGATTTTATTTAGTTTTTGATAAGAATCAGTTTTCTCAAGTAAATGTATCAGTTTTATTTTTTTTTTAGGACAAAAATACTGATCAGTGACTGGATGAGGTTTGTTTTGTTTCAGTGTGCAATGTGAAGAAGAAACCAGCTAACTGTAGAAAAAAAAAGATCAGATCAGATCATTAACATGGAAAAGATATGTTTTATGCTACCTAGTCTCATGACGAAAACATACCTCTGGGAACTTTTTCGCAAGACGCGAAATACGTGCCAATAAGTACATATCACTGCAGTTTCCAACACAAATGAACACTAGAGGTGGTAAAACATCAAGCACTTGTAATCGTTTTCGTACACACTTATGATTACAGCTCCATGTGTTTCGATTTCCGGATGTAACAAGCTTGATTGGTAGCTCAGCCGGCACAGAATTGGACTTTGGATACGGAATCCTTGAGTACGAATCCCATCAAAACCATGACTCACGATGAAAAAGATGAGAGATCGAAAAACAAGCTAAAACAGCATGCTTGCAATTGCGTTTTTATGCAACATTCGCTTTTGTTCATAATATCGGGTAGGTTTATGTGTAGTTCAGATGGTAGGTTATTTTAAAACTTCATGGAGCATTACAGTTATAGCGCCACTCAATGGACATTTCAAGTCAGAACTGCGGTGACACATGCAAAACCAACATCACATAAAATGTTAATAAGTTCATCTGTTCCAGGGAGAAATAAACACTCTTTTAGCGCCACCCAGTGGACATTTCACATCGAATGTGTCACAAAATGTACATGCCAGTACATATTTCACGTCTTGCGAAAAGTTCCCAAACATACGTTTTCATCATGAGACCAGGTTGGATTTATTGCTGTTTTCAAACAGCAAACCTGGTGTTAAAAAAACTTTTGCCCACAAAAAAAGTGACGTAGTGATGCGCAAAGCGCCGTTCATACAGAAAACACTTTAAAAAATAACCAAGAGCATTCTGTTAGTCAAACGTGAAAAACTTGAACCCGATACGAAATCTGTGTGGGGAAACTACTGTGAAATTTCCAGTTTTGCAAATTCAAATTTAAATGACACTTTTTGCCCAAGAAATGTAGCCAAGCGATGGTAAATGTGACCACACCTGTAAGACTGTTCCTGTGTCTTTACAGGATAGCGATTATTACTATGATGAAGAGGAAGAAGATTTTGAGGAGTGGGGCAGTGAAGCCAGTTCCAGCTCACCACGTGAGGAGGCTTCTGCCCACTCCGTCAAGGACGCCCCGAAGAGAGGAAGACCACCGCGCCGTGCTGCTCTTCAGCGCAGGGCGACCCATCCAGGGCCAGAGACCACAGACAGAACCTCTCCCAGAAGAACCACACGCTCTGTTTCTTACAGCCAGAACCAGACGGCCAAAAACACACACACAAAAGTAAAAAGTCCACATAGACCTTTTGCATGAATTATCCTTTAAATGTAATAGCTTTCATTTATAATGCATGCCTAGAGTCAGATTATATTATTTAAAGTGAACTGTGCTTGTGCGTATGTAGACTGAGCGTTTTGAAGAGGAAGATCGTCTGGTGTTAGAGACGAATCCTCTGGAATGGAGCGTCTCTGATGTGGTCGACTTCATCACATCCACAGATTGTGCCTCTCTAGCAAAGATATTCCAAGAGCAGGTACAGTATACTAACTAACCTATCATTTCGCCCTTCTTTGGGGCCTACTTCATACCAAGAAAATAATCAGATTTCTTATTGTAATAAGAAATATTATAAAAGATTGTTTATTTAAAATTTTATTTTAACGGTTGAAAATGACTGAAATATTTAATATTGTACATTAATATGCTAAATAACATTTGTTCAGCCTTTTATTTTTATTTTATTTTTTGTAATTTTATTTTTTTCATATATATATATATATAGTAGAAGGTCAATCAGTGTTTAAATTGTCAAAGATGATTATTTTTTATTTTATTACTTTCTGAATTCAAATACTCAAAGACTGATTGTTAAATTTTTTAAATAACGCAGACTTCAATTAAACAAAAATATATCATTTTATTATTTATAATTTTATTATTTTCATAATTTGAAATCATCAAAGATTGATTATTGTTGATTATTGCTTATATATTTCAGAATTGAAATAATATATTATTATTATTATTATTGCAGGATATATTAAAATAAGTTATTAAATTGTGAAAGTTTGATTATTTTATTTGTATACTTTGTTTTATATTAAACTAAATAGAAATATGTTTCTTTATTTTTTATTTTCATAATTTGAATAGTCAAAGATTGATTTCAATTATGAAAATTTAATATATATATATATATATATATATATATATACACACAATTTGAATAATTTAAATCATAAAAGATTAGCATTATTTTTTAAAGTATTGCAGGCTATATTAAAAGGCTAATTAGTGTGCATTCAATATGACATCTGTGACAAAGCACATCTAGAATGCATTGCTTTTTATTGAAATATAAATTTATTGACATCTTGGTCAGCTGCAGCTTAGAAAATTTAAAATGAAAATGCACATAGATACACACCTAAGAATCACACATTTGCTATCAGGGTGTGCAAAACTGAAGCAAACAAGAACAAGCAAAACTGGTAAAAAAAAAAAAAATTAAAAATTAAAAAAAAAAATATTTATGCTAACCCATATACCTTTTTTCCTTCTCAAGGACATTGATGGACAGGCCCTGTTGCTGCTGACCCTTCCTACAGTCCAAGAATGTATGGACCTAAAGCTCGGCCCCGCCATCAAACTCTGTCATCAGATCGAGCGAGTCAAAGTGGCCTTCTACTCCCAGTTCGCTAACTAAGTTACCCTTCTTGGCGGACGTAAATCAACAGACACCTATGTATTGTACTCAGAGGATGTAAAGAGTCATTACATCCGTCAGGAAACCTCAGGTTGCTTCATACCGAATGGATTTTTTTTCCCATCATTTGCCTTCAATATGAGGTTTAGTCATGGAACATGACATCATTTTTGCTTTCCCTGCTAAGGAAAACAGCTGAAGGTTGCTGGTTTGAGCTGGTCTACCTGGTCTCCAAGCCTAATCAAACTGGTGTTTAGAGGAACTCAATGGCCAGCTGGTCAAATACCAAAAACCTCTTTAAAGCCATCAAAAGAGCTTAAACAACCTTACACTCTTAAAAATAAAGGTTCCAAAAGGGGTTTTCACAGTGATGCCATAAGGTTGCTTCTGCACCGCATCGTTCTAAGACCTCATGGTGGTTCCTAGAGAAGCAGTTTCTCCCTCGGTCCATTTTCCTGCTTGCATTCGCACCGGCAGCAGGAACTCTGAAGCGGCCGACAGCGACGTCTTTATTCGCAGCATTTACAAATGTCAACAACTGGTTAATAGAGTACGCTGTGATCAGAGCTGTTATTGTTGTGTGTCGTGGGTTTCATGATAATGGAGATGGAATGTAAACGCTCAATTTAGGTGATTAAAAGAGCATGAAAATCTGAAAAACTTGCAGTGTTACATATGAACGAGGCTGAGAAAAGATCCCAAAGCTGCAGATAACAGGTAGCTAAATGCCATTATTTTCCATGTTCGTGGAGTAAATATTTTTACATGGCTTTTTAAAAATGCTGGGTAGCTGGTGTTTCGTATGCGTTTGGCCAGTCAGCGTACACTTACGTCACTGATAGTTCCTATAGAACTGTTTTAGACCCTAGCTAATTTAGTTCCCCCAAATGGAGTTCCTAGAACTAAATACATTCCTAGTTCTTGAGGTGCGAACACGCCAAAAAACTTGAACTTCCGCCAATAGTTTTAGGAACTATGAAAAGGTTCCTCCGGTGAGAAAGCGCCTATAGAAGAACCATTTTTGGTTCCCAAAGAACCTTTCAGTGATCAGTTCGTAGTGTGAAGAACGTTTTAAAAATCTAAAGAACCTTTTTCCACTATAAAGAACCTTTTGTGGAATGGAATGATTCTATAGATGTTAAAGGTTCTTCATGGAACCATTGATGCCAATAAACAACCTTTATTTTTTAAGAGTGTAGTTTTTTCAGCATTGTGGTGAATCCTTGAAGAAAACTAACCAAACAAACAATCAAGAGGAGGTTTTGGTTTGGTTGGAGTTCCAGAAGTTTCAGAAGAACGTCTCTTGGATGAAGACATCCTCTTTGGGAATAAGTACACGTCTAAACTGAAAGGCACTTCAACTGTGAAAAACCTTCAACCCCTGAGTTCACTGCAGAACTATCTGAAATTTTATTCGTCTTTTAAGACCAAATTATATTTATAATGGCGAATTATATATGAAGTATTAACTTCGGAAGTGAACTAATATATTTGTAATATTTATTTTGTTCTGATAAACTATTTTTATAATGTCTGTTAGGAGGTTAGTGGCAATTTAGCACCTGAAAATCTACTTTTGGCAACTTGGGCATTATGAATTAGGGAATATTATTATCAAGACTGATATTTGATATAAACTTATTGTGTGAGTGGTTATAAGTTGTGTGTGTGTGTATGCTGAGATGTGCATGAATGTTGGCGTTCATGCATACACACATACATAATTCTACACACATTTGTTTTCCCAAAAATACACGCATGTTGTTTGTCTAACACACCATTTGTTTCTCTTTAAAATACAAGTGCAAGTACATTTTTGAGCAGCTGCCTTTTGTCATAGCCTATCTATATTTTATGTAAATGTAATTTTTGATCTATGCAAGATTGGATATGTTTTCTACATATATTTTTTGTTTGTAATGAGTAAAAATATTTTTTACTTCTCTGTTGTATGACACCTTGATCATAAGTAGAATGTATTAAAATTTGATTAACTGCTGTTGAAATATTGTCTTCAATCATCATTTCATCAATTTCCGATGCTTAAAGCATTGCAATAATTAAAAATCGGCAATGTTTGAAAGACAAGAAAATAGAAACTGCACCAGCTGTCCATTATTTTGACTCACTGCTCAATTTATACGTAAATACAAACAAAAATGGCAGAGTGCGCTTTCAGTGGAAGTCTACAGGGCAAGGCATGCTAAGGGGTTTTAAAGCATTTTATCATACCAGTCTTATACTGTTGCTAAACTTAAGCAGAAGTGTATTTTAATGTAGATCTCCTCATAGACTTTCATTGCAAATCTATTTACTGTAAATCAAAATGTAGCTTATTTTTTTCAAACTGAGGGCCGAGTCGGTATTATTTTATGTGGTTAATCGACAGTGTGTCACAGACACTCATCATAGATTTTGTATTTAACCCAGAACAATCCTTTAATATTAAAAACAGCAGCTTGCATAGTTATATACTTATCTGTATTCCAGAGAATTTGGAAAAAATGTGAACTACTTCACCCCAATACGAACATAATTTCCAGGAAGCATTAGGCAACGTAATGTGGGCTATTTACAGCACAACCCACTCACACACTCAGCTGCTGGTCAAGGCTAAAACATGGTGATATTACATAACCACTAGAGGGGTTTTTTTTTTTCCATGAACATTTCTCTAATTTTACAAAGAAGGTTCTTGTTTGGCACAGACATTTGATTGTAGCTCTATTAGCCACCTGAGTAATGAGGTTTGTTACATAATGCATGTTAAGTATGTATGACACAACAGTGTGCTTTGCATTGGCAAATCAGCATCTGCATACTTGCATAAAGTATGTTTCTGGGATTAATTCATTCATAAGAATTACTAAAGAAGATAATGAAAGAGAACATTTAATTCCTATTTTTCACCTTTACTTCTATGGCATTTTATACAATACAGACTGTGTCAAAGCAGCTTCACAGTGAAAAACAGGAAAATAGCAGAATCAGTTATACAAACTAAAATACAATAGTTTCATTTTTAGCTCAAGTCAGATCAGTGTTGGTTCAATTCAGTTTCAATAACTGATCAACAGTGTGTCAGATGTTACTCATGAATGGGTTCACAGTCAGACTCAATAGAAAACACTTAATGGTCATAATGTCACGCTTCATGAAAAGTGAAAAAAAAATCACTATAATTTATGGAGTGAAATGAATGGTTATTTTGTTTGTTCTCATTTACACCAATTCTCTTGATAGGTGATCTAATGTAGATTATGTTGTGTGGATTTCTGGCATGTTTAACACTGAAAAGATAATTTCTGGTAACTGTGAAGATTTGAAAGATATATAATCTAAGGTGTCTATTGACAATAGGGGGAAATGTGCTTAAGAATATCCCAATGCATATATACTACATATATTTCATGAAGCGTGACATTATGACCATTAAGTGTTTTCTATTGAGTCTGACTGTGAACCTATTTGTACAACTGCCATTTCTCATGGTTGCCAGGCAACATCATTTCAAAGGTATGCTGCGCGGCTTCACCAGTGATGTGTCTGACCATAATCGAGATATGTTTCTCATGGTTGAGGAGCCTACTTGAATTTTAGTGAGCAACATTTAAAAGACAGAATGCCTAAATGCAAAAAAATAAATAAATTTTAAAAAATCACAAATGACATCTCTCAATAGTTACTGATGCAGTAGATGACAATGTCATTAAATGGGAAAGAAATGAAAACTTTTAAGTCTCCAACTTATCAGATATTTCTCCTGAGGAAAAAAAATCCCAGGTGTGTCTAATAGAGTTTCAAAAGAAAGCCTGTAATGAAATGGCCAAGATCTCAGAATGAGCTCAATGAAATTATCGGTCACACTTTATTTTAAGGACCAATTCTCGCTATTAACAAACCATTTATAACAAACCACCATAGTTGTTAAATTTAGGTATTGGTAGGATTAGGGATGTAGAATATGGTCATGTAGAATAAATGATTTATAAGTACTAATAAACAGCCAATATGTTAATAATAAGCATGCTAATAAGCAACTAGTTACTAGTGAGAATTGGTCCCTATATTAAAGTGTTACCAAATTCTCATAAAATTCCAAAAGATGTGAACTATACTATAAACATTATTTATATATTTTTACTGTATGTCAGTTTTCTAATTATCTATCACCTAACCGATAGTGTTAACAACACAAATGTGAGATAAAAATGCATTTGCTAAAGTAACCATGCTATTCTACAAGTCTTTGAGCCCTTTTATTGTCACTCTTGTTTACAGGACAAATCTACCAGGTGAGCTATTGAGCAAGTTTATAATCATACTTTGTGTGAAAAGAAAGAAAATTTTTTGACATCTTACTGCCACTAGTGTTCATTTCAGATAAAAACTGCAGTTAATTGTATGTATTGGTACAGTTCTGCAAAAATGTATGGATGTTAATAATGATAACAGGCAAGTTTTTCCAATGACACTAGTTTGCAAAAATTATAGTTGTATCAATTTTTTGGAACTGCGGTTTAATTTCATAATTTTCGGAATTCCATAATTTGCCTTCTTTATACTCAAACTCAAATTCAGCATATCTCAATTTAAATCAAATTCAAATTCAGGAATTTAATTGGTATTCATTTCTCAGTGGTGCACGAGTTTTCAGCAAACATTATAGTAATAACTATAGTGATATAGTATAACGGTAACACTTTAGTATAGGGACCAATTCTCACTATTAACTAGTTGCTTATTAGCATGACTATTATTAACATATTGGCTATTTATAAAACACATATTCTGCATGACCATATTCTACATCCCTAATCCTACCCAATACCTAAACTTAACTACCTTACTAACTATTAATAAGCAGCAAATTAGGAGTATATTGAAGCAAAAGTCATAGTTAATGGTTTGTTAATGGTGAGAATTGGACCTTCAAATAAAGTGTGACCAGTATAACTATAGCAATACCTAGCTACCTACCCCTAAAAGTAACCTCAACCCATGTGGTTCCCCTATGTTTCTCAGTACTTAGAAAAACACACTCTTCCCTCTTTATACGCACCAGACACTTCTTATAAACACTCCATGTTTCAAGGAAAACAATGTGCAATTCTGAGTGTGCTACACACAGGTGAGTGGGCTGGACAAACCACCTGTAGAAACACACTCTTTTTCTCTCTAAATGCATCAGACACTTTCTTACAAACACTCCATGTTACAAGAACTTAATAAGGACTTAACAAATGTTTACTTGTGAATGCAACACAAATCATAACTGCACTATTTCCTTTTAACCTCAAATACCTCTTTTGCACAATATCATGCACAGCTATTATGTAAAGTACTTGTATAGTTTGTTTTAGGTTATGTGTATGTATAGTCTATTTATAGTATATGTATAGTTAGATTACCGCTTTCAGTAAGTTAGTTATTTATAGGTTTTGAAAAATTGTTCTTACTCTTGTGTTGTTTGTTTATATTAAGTTTATTTAAGTAGCACCGTGGTCCTGCGAGACATGACATTTCGTTCCACTGTATGCCCCCACACGTAGCGGAATGACAATAAAGCTCGACTTGACTTGAAGTCAAATGCAGCAACTGCAAACAGCTTTAGTAAACTAAAAGGAGCTTCAAACATAAAGCGGTGAGGACTGATGTTACTTATATTTACTGTACACTGTAAAATCGGTTCTGTAAGCTATCCTCAAACTATGTAAGCTTAGGTAAGTTAAGTTATTCACTTATCACAAAACTCATTTTTAGGCACAGCATTGCTGACCTTAGCTATTCTGTCAAATGTGTTGTTATATGTGTGTGATTATGAGCATGACTCTGTAGATAATATCAAGGGCTGGCAGAAAACGGGACTCTGTATATGTGCGTGTTGGTGTAAAAAGAGAAAAATGCTGCCTGCATGGGTTAACCACAAAGCTCTTTCTCATACTAAAACACACCTGAAACTGGGTCACGTAGGACCTTTAAGGGGGGTGACAGGGGCCAGTTTTGAATTGTTGCCTGCTGTCTCTCCTTTGAAATCAGTTTCCTTTTAGATTTGCACATTTTGCATGCAATCGGAAATCAAGATACAGCTTCAAGGACAACTGTTTCTTTCTACTTGTTTTACCGCAATGGAGTTGAAAGGTGCAACAAAAACACACACTCAAACAGACCTACACACCTGCTTTGACATGAAGAGCACTTCATGAGTACTTCTTTTTTTGTCTGTTTAATTTTAATGTTAATACATACCTTCTGAAAAGAATTGGTGGCAACGTCTGTTAATAAACTAACATGATTATTTCAACAACTCTCATGGCAATTTGTTATTATTTTACATTCTGGCGAATTGGTGGTTAATTCCTAAAATGAATTCATACAATCTCATGTGTATGTTTTATACAATCTGCTTACTCTCCACTGATGTTTAGGCTTTTTTTTCTTTTCTCCAAAAAAAAAAAAAAAAAAAAAAAAAAAAAAGATGTTTTCTTATGAATTAATACAAAGTTGCCAAATTGTTACATTATTTTGTAGCTTAATTAAAATAAAAATAATTTATTTTTTCATACAATGTAAAACATCTAAAGTAAAATATTGATTTACTCATTAATTGTGATGGCCATCTGACCTATTCTGATATTGATTCTTAAAGTCTTCAAAATCAGTCTTTACACTATGCCTATTTTACTACTATATGAAAACATTTGTACAGCACTTCCTGTGACTTTATTCTGCTGCTTAGGACATTTTAACGTTAATATTTTCATAATGCAAGTTAGAAGGTTGCCAGTAACAATGATTCCTGCACTGCTTTTATGCAATTATGAATGAGGTTACAGTCTGTATAATATGTAAAGGTATAAAAAAGACAGTGTTTTATATAAAAAATAAAGTTCTACGCTGTTAAAAAAATTTACTGCCTTAATTTTTTAAAAGTACAATCAACTTAGAAACATGACTTAAAAACATGAGCTGAATCTTGTACAACCTGTTTGAAAAATCTGAAAAATGCTTAACTAATTTTGGTGAGTTAAAGTAATAACATAACAAGTAAAAACACGTGTCGTCATGACTTATTGATCATAGTTTTTTACAGTGTATTTTTTTTGTGTTGTCCTGACAGGCTGCATGCAACAAGATGGACAATACAACAAGTGTAATCTGATTCACGAACTATTTACTTTTATGAATCTTCTCTTTTTATTGAATCAAAAACATACAGCGAATGACTCTTATGAACCGGTTTAATAAACAGTCCAAAAAGAAGAGATATTGGTTTGAATAAGTCCTAAACACCGTGTGAGCTCTATTTATATATAAGCACATTATAACTAAACTATAATGAATCTGAAACTAATCAAAATCGAATCGAAACCTAGTGTAATCACAAATTGATTTCCGAGGTGTTCTGCATGGTTGCTACAAAGTCTATAGGACATTCTTGATTTTGTGTGTAGTTTTAGTTGCTGCTTCTAGGTCAGCCTTGCATCGCATTTCTTGCAGTGTGATGACGTGAATGTAATGACCCTCAGTGTTGTTCTGCAACAACATATGCATGGAAAAAACATGCATTCAAATAAGCAGGCTCTTTGTATCTGGTTGTAAAATGCAAAGGCATGATTAGCATTAGTCATACTGATATCATGACATTGTGTGAAATGACTCATCATGGAAAAAGAATCAAGCAAAAGCTTCACTTCAGCACTCTGTTGCTACCTTGTAACTGTGTGTATGCCTATAGATGTATATGTATTTATTGACCCGAACAAACATGAATACCCATCAAGCTTCCATCTATGCACATCTCAAGGGAGAGCTGAGCAATATAGATGTGTGTATTTTAAAGAGATCCTTTTAGAACAAAATATATAGATTTACAGTATATGATAATATTAGTGATTATTTTTGCAGACAAGGTTTTAAAAAGATAAAGATGTCACAACAATCAGGCATTTATAAGAAACACCCACCCAAAAAGATGCAAACTTTTAAACATAGTTCTCCCCAAAATTGAAATGCTAACAAGTGTAAATAATTATTAACAATATATTTTATATAAATATATTTGAGTTATTTAGCAGAATGTTCATGCTGCTCTTTTCCATGCAAACAAACTGTATGGTGAATGTCTGTCAAGCTCAAACAAAGACTTTTTTATAAAATAAAAATAAAATAAAAATAACTATTTATTTTAGTGCTGTCAAACAATTAATCACGATTAATCGCATCCAAATTTGTTTACAAAATATGTGTGTACTGTGTATATTTATTATGTATATATAAATATGCACACATACAGTATATATTTTGTAGTGCTGTCAATCGATTAAAAAAATGAATCGCGTTAATCACGATTAATCGCAAATTTAAAATACTAGGATTTACCTGTAAATGTGCTGAAATAAAGAAATGCATGACAAACTAGTTTAAGGAAACTGAACTTTTCACACCTCCGCCAGGTATGAGACATAATCCTTATTATTCTTTATCATTATTCTTCTGTTTTTATTCAGCCAATATCAGCCTTTATACTAGCAATAAAACGCTTACCAAGCCACATCGCTTCAATCCCAGCATACATTTACCCCACTATTATCAAAAGTACTTCTAAATAAATACAATAAAACATTTTCTTGCGACCTTGCGTGAAGTATTATGACAAAATACATTATGAAGAAGAATTGGACCTGTTCTGCAGCTGCATTAGAGCTAACATTAGCATCATGCTAACTTACATAAGACAATTTATGAGATTAATAGTACACTTTTACTCAAAACTCACTTTAAACCACCCTCGAGTGTTTGTAATAACTTCCTTTTGCGATCACATGTGGAATTTGGTTGTTTACTGTTGTTAAAATATGCTATTTATAGCATTTTTATCGCTGTACAAATTAGCATTTCAGATGTACACATTCATTATTGTTATGAAAATATCCAAATCTCAAGAAAATCATATACAAACCATATCCTATCATAATCATGTGTTTATTATCTTATATAATCTATAGCGGCTGTTTTCATGTTTATTTCTGCTGTGTAAAATCCTTAAACTCCCCCTGTAATCAAAAATTTTATCCTTTAAATCTCATCTTTGATCATCAAAATGACATATTTAAATGTTTTTTCTTGTGAAAATAATTTTCTCATGCCTTAAAATAGCTTGAATGTAACTCTACACCCTTGCCTCATTTAGTATATGCAGATCTATGAATATGCAAATTAGCCCCGCCTCCACTCTGTCACACACCAGCCAGCGCCTCCTGATCCACTAACTGAACTGTAGTAAACAATACAATGGCAATGGCAAGTGGAAATACTGGGATAATTAAGCCATATATGTTTGAACCAGAAATAAGCTGGTATGCTCAACGTAAGCAAGGAGACTGATGGCTAACTTCTTGAGGTAACATTATCTGTTTGCGCTGGTTTGTACACGGATAATGACTGATAAAACTATGTTTTTACTAGTGGACAACTACAGTGGATACTGTAACATTCTTTAAATTTACTTACTTGACGATGTTGTGTCCTCAAAATGCCTTGAAGACTCAAATGCAGCCAAGTTTGTGATTCCAATGCAAGTGAAGTGTGGATGTCGATGCGGAGAGGTGGGTCTGACTCCGGGCTACTTTTATACTGTTGCCGCGGGTTATTGTTCAAATTAGTGGTTCTAAATATAAATAAATAAGCAGTAACAGTACATGACATTGTGAAAATAGGGGGAAATATTAACATTTACAGAAAATATTACCGGATTACACTGGTTGCCTTCTCACTAGACCCTCTGCTTTGCAGCACCGTTAATGATATGCAAATGATAGGATCCCTTGACATGATTGGTTACTGAAATTTGTGATGTAGCAAACAAAAAGGCTGTTTCAAGCCGCGTTTCTGTGACTGCCATTGGGAAACTACAGTTTTAAGGAGAAAATACTCAGCAATGGCGTTGATAAATGGATTGGCACATGGTTTGTCTAAAAACATATTAAAAACACCACATAGACATATAAACAACATAAAAAAAGTTGATTTTCACCACAGGGGGACTTTAACATGTATGCTCTGGCTGAAACGTTGTTTGTGATGTTACAACCGCCTCTCCGTTCTTAAGTTGCCAGGTATACATTGCAAGCATAATACACATTAGTAAAAGATCTATTTTCATTTTTATTTGTCTATATATACACCTTGGGCGGCTGCGATACATTATAAAAGTAGCTATATAGACTTATAAAAAAGTATTATTAATATATTATTATATTATTACTACATTATAAAAGTAGCCTAAAAAAACACAACCCTCGGCTCTGTAATTTTTCCCTTGACTGCATTTTCAAAATTCCCCGATTGTGCGGGAAAACCGTAACCCTGGCAACACTGGTTCACTGTACCCTTTACACACAATGATAACCTGCGATGACGGCAAGAAGTTGGGGTCAACCCTTATCAAACAATTAATTTGCGTTAAAAAATATTAACGCGTTAAAATTTTTACATTAATTGTATGCGTTAACGTGTTAACGTTGACAGCCCTAATATTTTGAAAATATTTACATGTATATATGTAGGTCTTCAGGATGTTAATCCCATTAGTTCTTTCTGAAATACAGAAAAGACTCAGTAAAGAAATAGGTGGAGACTTTAAAGAGGAGATTTTAAAAAAAAAATCAAATGAACTTCAACATTGATTTGGGTCCTTTAAGTCTTTTGAGTTCAATTTGAGTCAATTCTCCATTAGAAGATACATAAGAACCAACAGTTTGAGTCATTAAAGACAAACTTGGCACAGCCTAGATGATAAGACTTAAAAGCCACAGCAAATTGTAGTTTTCAGTAAATGTCTGTTTTTCAGTGAATGAGAATCAGATGATTCTCCATTTTTTTCCTTACTTTATATGATGAAACATTTTCTAAATGTACATGAGATCTCAGTTGTGATTGTGATTTTTACATTACTTTTATACGTTCCTGATTTGTATGTTTCTGCTTGTTTGTCATATTCAGTGACACAGTCTCAGTCTGTACAAAGCACAACGCATCATTTCCTGTCTGCTACAATCATGGTGGAGTGTTTTGGAAAAGCGAAAATAAATTCATGCCACTCATGGACTCATGCCACTCACAGTTTTCATCTAAATGAACCACAGTATTTAGTATTTTATGTTTCCCTGCAATCTGTCTTAATGTATCGCTGACATTATAAATATTTTTCCACTAAAGTTTTCCACAGTTTCCCTCAACAGCCAATTCAGTCCCACGGCTGGATATTTCACTGCATGGGGCATTTCAAGAATCTGTGTGTGAGTGTTTGTTTGTTTGTGTGTGTGTGTGTGTGTGTGTGTGTGTGTGTGTGTGTGTGTGTGTGTGTTGTACTTTCATTTGTATTCACTGTGAATGACTCAGTACAATCCCAGCATGCGAGCCACTTAAACAGAGGTGGTTTTGAGAAAACTTTCATTTTCATTCATATTTCCTGTAAAAATAACACTAACAGAAGCAATAATAGAGAAAGTGTTTGCTTATCATTTCCCTTAAGCATAAACTGGTACATTTACGATCTATACATTTGTTTTCTACACCACCAGTTGAAAGGCTTTTTTTTAATAACAGATAAATGGATCTCCAGAGTACATCATCCTTTTTGCTTATTAAAAATAACTTCAATTTAATTATTTTATTCACTGCTGAAAAAAAGTCAAGACAATACACAAGTTAACAACTTGCTTTTGTTGGCGCAGATGGTGTCTAAGCTTTTGGGTTTTGCGATGCATCTAATTAGTATTTCTCAACAGCAAAGACACGTTTCCTGAGATGAGGCTCCATTTTCTCAAAACTGTAAAAGCAGGATCACACACTGACATGTGAAAAGCTCAAGACTTATTTCTAACAAACTAAATTGAATTGTAATGTTTTTGTTTACATGAATAAATGTTTAAATGTAGGTCTCTTGAAGCATCTTGGAGACGTTACCACAGTTCTTCTGGATTTAGTCTGTCTCAGTTTGTTCTGTTTCTTCATGTCATTCCAGACAGACTGGAGGATGATCAGATCAGATCTCTGTGTGGAGCACTTGCTGTTGTCAGACTCCTGGATTATTACAATTAATGGCAAAAATAATGTTTGTAAATGTAAACTGATATTTCCTACTGACACACTACAGCAAAAGATAGAAATAACTGACTTAAAACCATTTTTTATTGGTGAAAATACTAGTGGCCTAAGACTTTTGCACAGTAGTGTGTGTGTGTGTATATATATATATATATATAGCGATTAATTGCATCCAGAATAAAAGTTTTTGTTCACATAATATGTGTGTGTGTACTGTGTATATTTATTATGTACATATAAATACATACACATACAGTATATATTTTGAAAATATTTACATGTATATATTTACATTCATATAATATATAAATATACATTAATATATAAACACATTTTTTCTTAAATATATACTGTACATGCGTGTGTGTGTGTGTATACAATAAATATACAGCACACACACATATATTATGTAAACAAAAACTTTTATTTTGGATGCGATTAATCGCGATTAGTCGTTTGACAGCACTAATACATACAGTATGTATATATGTATACACACATATATACCCTAATGTATATTTCAATTTATGAAATATGAATGTAAGTATCGATGCAGTATAATTAGCAGTGTAAGTAGTTTGATTTTGAAAATTGGTCTGGTATGTCTAGATGAGAAAAGAAACAAAGACGATGTTAGCAATCAAAATGTCAGTCATCTCAATCATTATCCTGTTTAACATTCATATTCTACAGTCAGTATTTCATTCTTTCATATTAATCGGTATAAATCACAATTACAATCTCATTAGATTGTATCAAATGAGAGATGAGTTATTTTCCCTGGAGCTTTTATTAATTAGCTACACACTGAGATTAAGTGGGGCTTTTGGCAATCCGTGGGATTTTAACATAAATCTAAATAACAGACACAGCAGTTGCTTCTCTGCAAAGCATTGGATTCCATTCAAATAATTAAAATTAAATTTATTCAGACATACCCACACAACCACACAGGATTTCTCTCTCTCTGTGTGTGAAAGAGTGTGGAGGACTTTCGCTGGGGGTCTCCCAGACATCCGCCAGCTCCCTCACGGGTTTCCATAGCAACAGAAATATAGAGTGAAGGCACGTTCCCTGATGCAACGCAACAATTACAATTCTCTTACTCTGCGTCCCATCCCCCCATATCTCCACCTCCCCAACCCACCCCTCCCTATTCCTCCCTCATCTTTCCCTCTTTAAGGCCACACTCACTTACTTTCCCAAAACAAAGAGAGAAATAAAAACCCCACAATTCATCACGTTTTCATTCCTTTGGAGACCACCAAAAAAAAAAAAAAAAAAAAAAAAAAACGCACGACACAAATGAGTCCTTCATCTGTAACTGCTTAACTGGTTGTTAATTAGCTGTTTATATACATATGCCTACTTTATTGTGTTTACAACTACTTTATAAGCAGTTACTATAACTAATAATAGTAATAACTACTTTATTAACACAGAGCTGATTTATCTGTTGGCTTTTGTAGAATGTTGTCATGAATATTAAATAATGTAATTTGGGGGAAAGAAAGAAGAAAAATAAGAAAAAGAAAGAAAGAAAGAAAGAAAGAAAGAAAGAAAGAAAGAAAGAAAGAAAGTAACTTAAATAACAAAATAATGCTACACTATTTGCTGACATGGTTATTCTGAATAAGTATACACTTAAATATTACTCAAAGCTTGCACCTGTTCATAAATTATGCTATATCACTATTGCCCCTATATCAACATTTTTTTCATTTATTTAACTCATGTTGATGCATCAATATTCAATAAATGTGTTTATTTATTTACTTTCTATCGGCGCACACATTCAGAAAGAGAAACTGTTTACATTTATCTGTCTTTTTGAGGATATAGGTGTCGCTTTTTATGATTTAGCGCCGCCTGCTGGTAGAACAGTTACCTGCTGCAGTTGGGACGTCTGATTCATTTTACTGAATCGTTTGGTTTCAAAGAACCGGTTCAAAAATCATCCACCCACTTCACTCGCCAATTTAAAATGTATATTTACGTATTGAGGATCAGTTCTGACAGTTTAAAAGGATAATATAGCATAAAAGGATTTAAAAGGATAAAGTTTAAAAAGATAGGATAAAAATGAAATTACTCACCCCCATGAAAAAAGAAAACAAAAATAATTACTTTATTCAACAATTCTTCTCCTCCTCATCCCGTCTACAGCGGTGTACCACCATCATTAAAAGTATTTTCGTAGCTTTGTAAAATTACGGTTGAACCACTGATGTCACATGGACTAATTTACCGATGTCCTTGCTATATTTCTGGGCCTAGGAACATTTCAGTTGTGTTGCTGTCTGTGGAGGGTCAGCAACAGGGTTTGAAATTAACACCCGCCAAATGCGGGTAAAAATCAGCTGTGGCAGGTAACGCTGTCAAATCACTAGCCAATTTGGCAGGTTACTTTTCGTAAGTTATGTTCACTCATTAATTTCTTGGGGAAGTTCATGCAAGCCAAATCTGCGCAGGTTTAGCGCAAAAACTGAACTCGTGAGACATCATGACATTATCGAGTATATTGCAAAAACCAAACAAAACTCACCTACAGAGTGCACGCAAACGCGACTGATGAAATCTGGTTAGACTAACTAGTGCGCGTGCGCATTTAAATCACTGCATGATTCAGTCTATTAATATACATTAAGAATGATCACATAATTCAAGATAAGGGGGCAGAAAACGTATATATTTATATCCATTCATATAGTTAATCAATGTCACACGAAGAGTGCCGTTTTTTCTTAAAGAATCGGCATGGTTACAAATGTGATATTGATTTTATACAACAGTTCAATAAACAAAAAGTTAATATCAAGAGACTTACGTTTTAGACACCATATTGCCTGTTTTTGCTCTATTTCGCCAACAAAAAACATTCCAAACAGCTAGCGCTGTTTTGCCTCTCTGAGCAACATGACGGTGTTTCATTCCTGAATGAATCAACCGTTTAAACGATTCGGTTCAGTCGCAATGACTCACTTATTAACAGTGACTTGCTGCCACCTACTGGCGGTTTTAATTTTACATTTAAAGTATCTTTTCATTTTTAAAATAATTTCAAATATCAGTATTCAACATTTCATGTTTAAAATATCAAAACTTTATTTATGCATTTGTAACTGCAGGTTAAAGCATTCCATGTCCCTCTAAGCTGCATTAACATGTGAAAATACATCTAAATGCCATAAACTTCTGCAAAGATGAATTTTCTTGATACTGATTTCATTTGTTTAGTAACAGCCTAAATGTATTATTATTATAATTGATTGATTAAATGTAAGAATTTGACTCAAAAGATGATGCACACTTTTAGAAAAAATGGCTTTATAAAGGTAAAAATGCCCATAAAAGGTTCAAATCAATTTAAACTTATTGGAAAAGATTAATTTCTATCACTGCTGTGAACTGACCACCACACAGAATATGAAGAATATCAAAAACTATAGGAGTCAGCTGTCCACGGTAGACCTTAAAGGTGCCATAGAATGCATTGATACAATATTTTAAATTGTTCTCTGATACATAGAAGGTATGTGGCTTAGGTAAGGGCAAAAAATCTCCAGAAACAGTTTTACATGTGCATTTACAATCCTAGGATTTCTCCCTAGAATGAAATGCTGTGTTATTGGCTTATTTGGAAGGGTCATGAATAATAACGTTGAGCTCTGCTCTGACTGGCTGTTTCACAATGCAGCTCATTTCAGTAGCTCACAGGAACGAAACACAGAGAAAATATATATTTCAGTACTTTCTCTCGCAGTTATATCTTCGGGTAATTATACTGTATATAAAATGCGGGCATCAGGGAGCAGCTATTAATATGCTGGGCTCTGAAACTGCTTTCAAATGCACGATCGCTTTTTACTTTCGCTTTCGCTTTCGAGATTCGCGAGCACGAACTCTGTTTATACTATGGAACAGCAGTACTAACCACACATTTTACAAGATCAGATGTTTGTCAGTGGTGCTCAGGATCTGTAAATCATTCGCCATCATCCTCAGTCATCTCTCCTTACTCTGTTTATGTGGTAAGTGAAATCTTATGTATTGTAATGTAACAGGCTACCGCTAGCAAGGAGCTAACAATGTCCCCATGTCCCTTTAGTGGCTCGCGTTATTTTATTAGAACGCGTTATTTGCTTTCTGTGCCTTTCTGAATACAGACACCAACACTGTACTTCACATCCCCTGCACAGCCTGGAACATAACATTTATTTCCTTGATCTGCCATTTTCGCTGTTGTCCTCGCTTGTTTCTTCACAATACCTGCAGAACTTCTGATGGTTCAGCTGGCGGTTGGCCTAGAACATGGGTGGGTTTATGCAAATGTTAGGGGCGTAACTATTAGTGATCCCGACTGTTACATCACAGTCGGTGTTATGTTCTGATTCGCCTATTTTTCAGTGGTCTTTTTTATTCACGAGATTTACATAAGGAGGAGGAAACAATGGTGTTTGAGGCTCATGGTATGTCATTTCCATGTACAGAACTCTTATTATTCAACTGTCCCAAGGTAAATACAGTTTTCCATTCTATGGCACCTTTAAGATTTAAGCACAATAACACACTCAGCAAAATATCGTCTAATTATCTTTATCGATAAAATCCCAGAAAATATTGAGATATTATTTTTTTTGTCAATATCGCACACCCTTAGTACTGACACAAAATTATTTGCAACAGTCGCTTTCTCACGTCCAGCGTAGACAGCCTCAAGCTGTTGGTTTATTTCTGTTTTTTCTTTTCTTTTTTCTTTTTTTTTTTTTTTTTTTGGCTAGTAGAAGTTATGAATGGCCGGTAACTTAAAAATTTAGCAGCCAAATTGGCTGGTGAGTGAAAAAGTTAATTTCAATCCCTGGTCAGAAAGCTCTCCGATTTCATCAGAAATATCTTAATTTGTGTTATGAAGATGAACAAAGGTCTTACAGGTTTGGAACGACATGAGGGTGAGTGATTAATGACATAATTTTTATATATGGGTGAACTATTCCTTTAATTGACACAATGTTTTGTGCCGGATAAACCTACACTCTCAGAAATAAAATAAGTGTACATATTAGAACCTATAATACCTTTTGAAAAGATACCGCCCCAGTGACAACATTTCTACTATTATTTCTGAGAGTGTACCTATTTGGAAAAAAGCAGTGTTGCTTGTTAAAAATAAGCATGAAATATTAAAAACAGTTAGCTGCAAACATGTTATTAGCAATTTGTAAAAAAAAAAAAAAAAAAAAAAAAAAAAAAAGTCTTCGAAATAGAACAACTATTGCCAGTGTCTATGTCTATTAAAATGGGCCATTTTTAAAATCATTTTTGCAACGTTTTATAGCCTACCAGTGGATATAAACAACTTAACATCCAAACGATTCCCTTTGTGAATTAGCCGTTTAAATGTCAACCCGTTTTACTGAGCCGTTTGACTCATTCATTAAAAAGATTCAACTCAAAAATAGTGATTCGGGAATCGGTACCAGAACTACAGCCGACAGAAAGCACGACGGAAATGTTGATAACATTGTAGAATTTGTAAAAACTATTCTGGTTCTTAAAATAAAAAAATAAATGAAAAAAGAAAAACATTAAAATAAATAAAACAGGCTACAAAACCATTTTTATGCAATATTGACGTCTCAGTAGGCTACGACAAAAAAAAAAAAAAATCACTTGATTTAATGTCATAAAATCAAACTACTAGCTTAAAGCAATGACCTATATTTTTGTGCAATTCTGCAAACCGCACGGCATTTCTTTCTGCTTCCTTTAGTGTGACGAGAGGTGTGAAACGCGCGCGTCACGTGCGCTCAACATTAAGGTCTAAATAAGTTCTTCAGTCAGGCGTGCTTTCAGAGTACTGCGTTGAAGAGCTGCGTTCATTTGAGCTGTACTGGGTAAGTGCTGTTTTCATACTCTGTACGTTATGTATGAACCTTCAAGTTAAATGTAAGCTAGTTTATCTCTAATAATCAATACGTAGGCTACAACAAGAACTAAGAATATTAGAAACACAGCCTGTCTGTCCGTGTTGCTGATATAACTGTTGTTAACTGCCTAGAAATTCACTAATAAGATGTACATCTTCGCATACATTGTGTTACCTTATCCAGCTGGCTTTGCTATTGCTGTTCGTCTGGCAGTTGCAGGAAACCACAAAACGTAAAAGAAAACAGTGTAGAAGTAAACTTTGCATTTGAGAACCTGCTCTTTTAAAAACACAAGCTGGTCTTTTAAAGAAAACACAATGTGTGGGATGTATCAAGACTTTTTGTCAGTTATAAGAAAACATGTTTTCACACTGTTTTGTCTTACAATGCCCACACAAAAGCAGTGTGGCAAAAGCTGTGGATCACGAGCTTTTGTTGCAGTTTGAAGCATAAGCCTGGATTTTTAGTTTATAGAAGGATTTAGAGCTTGTTTATCCAGTATTTGAGCACTTTTTTTGCCTTAATTGGTCTATTTTAAGTCTGTTAATACCTGCTGAACTGTAGTGGCTTTAGCCTTACCCAAGAGCTGAATGCAGCCCTTTTTTAGGTTTTTACATGATATTAATATCTCAAATATTGCTCTTTCAAAGCTTGGGAGACTTAATTGAGGTCTCGGTTACAGTATGTTTAAAGTATATAAAGTATCAAAGTTGACTGAGATGTTTCTCCTAAAATGAATTTTGATATTAAATTTAGGTATTTTGGCAAATCTGAGCTCAGTTTGAGACATTAATGAGGTATTTTCAACAGAAAAGCCTCACACAGTTGTATAAGTTGATAGGAAATGTTGAGATTTGGGAATTTTGATAGTAAATGTTGGTATTTTGGCAAATCTGAGCTCAGTTTGAGACATCAGTGGGGCCTTTTCAAGAGAAAAGTCTCACACAGCTATATAAGTTGATAGGAAATATCAAGATTTGTGAATTTTGATAGTAAAATTTGGTATTTTGGCAAATCTGAGCTCAGTTTGAGACATTAATAGGGTCTTTTCAACAGTAGAAAAGTCTCACATGCTCTATTTAATCTCATTTAAATATAAGATAAATAACAGATATGTAAGAGATTTAACTTGATATTTTTTGAGAATTGTTGGATATGTCTTTTGAACTTTGGCTTCTTTGAAAGCCATTTTTATTGTTTACTAATGTTACTTACTGATGTTGACATTATCTCTTCTGAGCTCTTTCTGCCAATAATTTGACAAAAACTGCTTGTAAATCATACCATTGTTGCCAAAGAATCACCTTTTCTGAAGAATCATGTGTAAAGCCATGATTTTAGTTTCCATAAAGGTGCTGTTTTAAGTGATCCACCATCCATATTAAAAAACACATCACAGGGTGATCCAAAAAAACAAAACTATTAAATAACAAGAAAAATATGAACATACTACCTTCTGTGATATGATGTGTAAATTAGAGGAACTGCAAATGTCGGGCACTGGAACATCTTACTCACATCAGAGTGCAATTTCCAACCACATTTTAACCAAGAGCACAAATCGTGTCAGTGTTATGTGATTTAAGTTAAAACAGTTTACTGCAACTGTTTCTAAGACATTTTAACCAGTATATTTATGTATTTTTCTATATTCCATTTTATAACATATTCAGTTGTATATTATACTGTAGCGGTAATAGCTATAATCAAAGCTAATTATCAAACTGCAAAGTTTGTCATGATACTTCCTATTTTTATTGATGTTAATCAAAGATTTATTTAAAAAAAAACAATGTGGCTGAAAGTTGTACTGCTCAGTGGTTATATGTTGACTTCTTTACAAAGGATAACATGGTACTAAACCTCAAACACAGATGCAATGATGGTTTGTGGAGTGTGCTATGTTATTTCAACAGCCTTGTGGCAGAAAACCTGCAAGAATAGCTCAATAACTCAATACCAGCATCAATAACAGCAAATGACTGAATAAAAGCAGCTGTAAGCATATAATGGCAAAACACTCTTTGTGTTTTGCCTAGCAGGCTTTGAAAAAAAAAAAAATCTTGTATATGTGCTGAATATTTTTCAGTTTTTCGTCCTTTGAGTAGTTACTTTAAATTTTAGGTTTAAAGGGCAATGGAACAATGACATGGTGTGAAATACTAGATCTAGATGTAGATCTGATTTTTAGCACATTCAAATTCACAACATTATCATCTTTTGTAATATTATAAATGTATTTACTGCCACTTTTGATCAATTTAATGTGAATACAAATTTTGTATTAATAATTAAAAGTAAAATTTTATTTATTTCTTCAAATCATATATATATATATATATATATAAAATAATTTAATTTAAAATTAAAATTCAGTTCTAAAACAGATTACATGATTGCAGATTACACAGATTCAAACACGTTACATGTACTTACTATTATAAAAACAATAAATTATGCATAGTTACATGCAACTAACCCTAATCCAAACCCTAATCCTAACCCTAACCATACAGTAAGTACATGTAGTTAATTAATATTACTCAGTACTTAAATGTATAATTACACTGTAACAAGGACACCTTAAAATAAAGTGTAACCCTACTTTTATTTTGGAACTTGATGAATTCAAATTAAAAGATTTATTCATAATAAATGAGTATGTCTGTATCAGTGCAAAAACAGTTTCATATTATGCAATATTAAAACATAAAAGGGCCTAAAAACAAAACACTCATAAAAACACATGCCCAAGGATATCAGAAAGGGACGTGATGGAACTATCTTTAACTGTTTACATGGAGAGAAGAAAAGTAGTGCCATCTCAAAAAGACAATTTAGATGACTAATTTTTTTTTGTAGAGAAGAATTATTACAAGTGCTTTAAAAAAAACAACGTTTACACGTCTGCTTATAAACACTTCAAGATTTACTTGCCTACTGACTTCCATTGTATGTGGATTAATGCAAACATTTTTTATTTTTTATGAACTGAGTGTTGAGAATGATTTTCTGTGGTAACTGAGCCACAGAGTCTTAAGTATTGAACATGGAATATTCCTTTAACAAGCCTTATGAGTCGAACCTCCCGAGTGGCTTGCAAAAGGTCAAATGTATTTGTAGTTCAGTCCAATCCAGTGTGTGTGAGTTCAATGGAGGCGTTTGTGGTTTGATCCCACACTCCTTCCACCCCTGCAGCTTTCGCATGCTGGGATAGTTCAATTGTGTTGACTCTGGAGTCAGTATTGACCCCAAACACTGTTTGATGAAATATCACGTTAGAGCCAATAAAGACTTACTATAAAGTTATGATATTAAAGTGTCTGTCTGTGTCCTGCTGTGTACTTTCCATCTGTCTGCTGTTGTTTGTCTTTTCTGTCTATCCTGGTAGCAGAGGCAGGTAAGAGCGGCAGCTTGCTATCTGCGCTACAGTCCTTCAATGATGCAGGAAGTGCGGTTTGAGCTGTCAGTCAAACGACAGGAAATACTTGGCAGTAACACATTTACAGAGCAAGAAAAAGAGTTTTGAGAAACTTGAGCTAAAGAAAAAAAAGGGATGTTATACATATTGTTATACTGAAATAACAGTCAGAAGCACTTAACAATATGTTATTTATATATATATATATATATATATATATGCGCACACATTCTTACTTCTTTAGCTAAAGTTTCTCACAACTCTTTCTACACACACACACACAAACACTACCAGTCAAAAGTTTTAGAACAGTAAGCTATGTTTTTTAAAGAAGTCTCTTCTGCTCACCAAGCCTGCATTTATTTGATCCAAAGTACAGCAAAAACAGTACAATTTTGAAATAGTTTTACTGTTTAAAATAACTGTTTTCTTTTTGAATATACTTTAAAATGTAATTTATTCCTGTGATTTCAAGCTGAATTTTTAGCATCATTACTCCAGTCACATGATCCTTCAGAAATCATTCTAATATTCTGATTTGCTGCTCAAAAAACAATTATTATTGTGTTGAAAACAGCAGAGTAGAATTTTTTCAGGTTTCTTTGATGAATAAGAAAGTTCAGAAGAACAGCATTTATCTGAAATAGAAATCTTTTGTAACATTATAAATGTCTTTATAATCGCTTTTGAATGGTATAGTGGATAATATTACAAAAGTTTTTTTTTTTTTTTTTTTTTTTTCAGATAAATACTTATCTTTGGCTCCTTCTGTTCATCAAAGAATCCTGAACAAATTTACTCAACTGTTTTAAATATTAATAATAATAATAATGAAAAATGTTTCTTAAAGGAAGGGAAAGGGAAGTGGTGTGTGGCCAAGTATCGTGACCCATACTTGGAATTTGTCCTCTGCATTTAACCCATCCAAGTGCACACACACACACAGTAGTGAACATACACCCGGAGCAGTGGGCAGCCAATGCTGTGGCGCCCGAGGAGCAGTTGGGGGTTTGGTGCCTTGCTCAAGAGTCTCACCTCAGTCGCGGTATTGAGGGTGGAGAGAGTGCTGGTTATTCACTCCCCCCACCTACAATCCCTGCCAGACCTAAGATTCGAACTTACGACCTTCGGGTTACAAGTCCAACTCTCTATCCATTAGGCCACGACTGCCCAGCAAATCAGCATATTAGTATGATTTCTGAAGGATCATGTGACACTGAAGACTGGAGTAATGATGCTGAAAATTTAGCTTTGATCACAGGAAGAAATTACATTTTAAAATATATTCAAAATATGAAATATATGAAAATATTTTAAAATTTTTACTGTTTTTGCAGTACTTTGGAACAAATGCAGGCTTGGTGAAAAAACATTAAAAACCTTACTGTTCAAAAACTTTTGACTGGTAGTGTGTGTGTGTGTGTGTGTGTGTATTTTATATATATATATATATATATATATATATATATATATATATATATAGTGCTGTCAATCGCTTAAATTTAATCGCGTTAATCACAATTAATCGCAAATTTAAAATACTAGGATTTACCTGTAAATGTGTTGAAATAAAGAAATGCATGACAAACTAGTTTAAGGAAACTGAACTTTTCACACCTCCGCCAGGTATGAGACATAATCCTTATTATTCTTTTATCATTATCTGTTTTTATTCAGCCATTATCAGCCTTTATACTGGCAATAAAACGTTTACCAAGCCACATCGCTTCAATCCCAGTATACATTTACCCCACTATTAACAAAAGTATTTCTAAATAAATACAACATAACATTTTCTTGCGACCTTACGTGAAGTATTATGACAAAATACATTATGAAGAAGAATTGGACCTGTTCTGCAGCTGCATTAGAGCTAACATTAGCATCATGCTACATAAGACAATTTATGAGATTAATAGTACACTTTTACTCAAAACTCACTTTCAACCACCATCGAGTGTTTGTAATAACTTCCTTTTATGATCACATGTGGAATTTGGTTGTTTACTGTTGTTAAAATATGCTATTTATAGCCTTTTTATCGCTATACAAATTAGCATTTCAGATGTACACATTCATTATTGTTATGAAAATATCCAAATCTCAAGAAAATCACATACAAACCATATCCCATGGTAATCGTGTGTTATCTTATATAATCTATAGTGGCTGTTGTCATGTTTATTTCTGCTGTGTAACAGCCTTAACATATATGCTCTGGCTGAAACTCACGTTGTTTGTGATGTTACAACAGCCTCTCTGTTCGTAAGTTACCAGGTATACATTCCAACTATAATACACATTAGTAAAAGATCTATTTTCATTTTTATTTGTCTATATAGACTTTGGGCGGCCGCGATACATTATAAACGTAGCCCAAAAAAACGCAACCCACGGCTCTGTAATTTTTCACGCGACTGCATTTTCAAAATTGCCCGATTGTGCGGGAAAACCGTGACCCTGGCAACACTGGTTCGCTGTACCCTTATCACACAGTGATAAATAACCTTCCGCGCTGCGATGACGGCAAGAAGTTGGGGTCAAACCTTATCAAGCGATTAATTTATGTTAAAAAAATATTAGCGCGTTAAAATTTTAGATTAATCGCATGCGTTAACGTTGACAGCCCTAATAAATATATAAAAAATTTTATAATGAAAAATATAAAATTAATTTTTAGTTTAACAGTGTGTGTACAAATTAGTATTTGTTTTGTTTAGTTTTGTTCTTGTTTTTCCTCCTCTTTCTTTACTGTTTCTGTTTAAACATTCAATATTAGTATGTTTTTTCTTCTTATATCATCTAAAATCATCTTCTGTTCATCATTTACAATTCTTACATCATGATATCACAAAACAACTGAGAAACCTGATACTCTTAGCAACACCCTAGCAGCCATCTAGTAATGTTGATTACCAAGTAAAAAAATAAAAATAAAAAAGTTTTATTCGTTTCCTTTTTTTAAAAAAAAAAAAAGGTAATGAAAGTAAATGGGGCCAATCTGTAAATATTAAAATGCTCATTTTTTGAATAGTAGAGCTACAAGATGTAAATATTTTGTGTACATGATTTTAGCATAGTAAAATCACTTACTAACCTATTTTGTGTAAAGTTATGTTGAATTTCACGACAACCTAAAACGATAAAGACTTTATATCTACACAACATCTTACTTCTACACAACTTTACAACTTTAACTACTGAAGAATGTGTGTAAGTGCTTTACTAAAATTTCAAGTTTCAAATTTTTGTTGTTGAAAGCTTATAAAATTGGCCTCATTCACTTGCATAGTAACTTTAATTTTTCTTCAAAAAAAAAAGAATGAATCTAAACTATTTAATGTGGTAATTAACTTTATGCCACAAATGCTGTTGTTTGAGCTTAACCAGCATATTTTGTTAATGATTTTTAACAGGGTCACACTTTATTTTAAAGTCCATTAACTATTAACTACAGTTTTTGCCTCAGTAAAGTCTTAATTACTGCTTATTAATAGTTAGTAAGGTAGTTGTTATGTTTAAGTATGGGTAGGATTAAAGATGTAGAATTGGGTCATGCAGAATAAGGCATTAATATGTGATTTATAAGTACTAATAAACAGGCAATATACTAGTAATATGCATGATAATAAGCAACTAGTTAATAGTGACAATTGGTCCCTACTAAAGTGTTACCATTAACAGCATTTATTAGTTGTGGCGTGTGGCAGCGAGTTAGTGCCACTCACATTTTCTTGCCAAAAAAAGTACAAATCCAGTTCGGTTTCTATTTTTGTAACATGAATATCATGCACTATAACATACACATCAAGTGTGAGCAAAGTGTAAATGTGTGACCATGACGTGTATGTTAGTATTGCGTGTTTGGCTGTGACTCAGCAGGGAAGTGAATCCTGGCAGGCTGTTGGGATGGGAGTTTTGTATTTCACATCTATTAATAGTGTTTTCTCTCTGGTTCTCTCTCTTCACCAGTTACCTTACAGCTTTCAACTGGTAAGTGCACTGTAAGTGTTTACTGTGGTTCTGTGGTCCAACTGTTTAACAAGTCAGAGTGTTTTCTGCTTAGGTTATGACATGCTAAGTCTTACTTGTTGATTGGTGGTTGGTGTAAACTGGTGTCATGTTAAGTTAAGGGGTGTGTGTAGTATGGAAAGAAGTTCAAGCATGTATTCAGCTGTGTTTCCATTAGACAGCCTTTTTTCATCTGGGCATCAGTTAATGGTTTAAGGAGACTCAATTGAACAGAATCATGATTGTGTGACTTTATTAACAAACATTATATAATGATGAACAGATCAGAGTTTTATATGAACATTAAAAGATAAAAATGTTAATCAAAGTGTCATAACATTTTAATTATTAAAATACTGGATGTACTTGTTACGGGGCTGACGAGACGTGAGACGTGCGGATCCATTCGCAAAGCTTTATTAAATAACA
>JAFVLL020034229.1:0-10401 GCA_021397915.2 Tor tambroides
AGGATATTAGCCTAAAGCCTTCCAGCCCATCGGCTGTCCTGCGGGTTTTATAGGTAGAAAAGCCAAATGGCTGCTCTCTGGGACTTCTAGTGTTAGGAGGCCAATATCACAAACCTGTCGAGGAGCAATTTCCTCAGCTATGTGCATTAAATATGGCCAAGCTCTTGCAGTTTTGGGTGTAGGAATGTGAGTTCTATTCGCAGGGATGAACTCTCTTGAATAAGTTACTGGCAATAATATTTTCTTGCCTGAATAAAATCCTCTCACTTGTAAACCAGTAACTTCTGACATGGAACAAACTGTGCCTTTGGATACCATCGTTGAGAGTTTCAGTTGCACAGATTCCTTTGTTGTGTCAAGAGCTTGCGCTATCTCTTCAAGGATGAAGGTAGTGTCGCTCTGAGTGTCAAGAAGTGCGTAAACAAGAACTTCATGGTTTGGTTCATTGGTAGTTGAGACCCATAATGGTACAGTTGTAGAGGTATGAGTATTGTTCACATCCTGTACAACTCGATTGGATGTTGCATCACCTGTGGTCTCTTTATTCTGTGTCAGCTCTTGATTTCTTTCATGTGACTTCTCTTTGTTTGTTCCGATTTTGGAAACTTCTTCGTTTCTTTTGTCCGGTCTTCATGTAGACATGTTGGGTGCTTCTTCTGACATGTCTCACATACACTTCTATCTTCACAGTTCTTTGAGCGATGGCCAGGTTTCAAACAGCCAAAACATAACTTACTCATTTGAACAAACTTAATCCGTTCAGATACATTTTTCTCTGTAAACTTCCAACATTTGTGAATAGCATGTCCTGGTTTATCACAGAAAGCACATTTTGCATCTGTTTTCTCACTAGACTGAACAGCTAACACCTTCACTCTAGTGTGTTGATTTCTTACTACCTTTCCTTTTTCAACCTCAGTACACTTCAGAGCATGAAGGGATGTCACTGGGTTGCAAGCGATCTTAGCTTCTCTTGCAAGAAACTCCACAAACTGACTGAAAGTAGGAAATGTCTTAGTTTCTTCTTCAGTTTCTATTACCTGACGATTCCACCTCGAGGCTAACCAATCAGGAAGTTTGGAAAGGATCTTCTGGTTTTCGTTACAGTCATTGAGGACTTGAAGGCTTTTAATCTCAGCCATAGCTGCTTCACAGCCTCTGAGGAAATCAGTAAATTCCCTCAGCTCAACGCTGTCCTTAGGACCTATCTTGGGCCATAAATTAAGCTTGTCCCTAAAATCTTTGGCAATGACGAACGGATTTCCATACCTTTCTTCTAGAATAGCCCATGCTGCATGATAAGCTGACTCTGAGCCCAATAGGAAGTAACTTTCAATGGCTTTCTTAGCTGGTCCTTCAACATACTTTCGTAAGTAGTAAATTCTCACTTACTGGAATGTTCTTTCTGTCAATCAAAGTTTGAAAAGATTTTCCAATCACTAAATCTGAGTGGATCTCCATAGAATGTTGCAGGTTCTGGTATAGGAAGATGACTTGAACTGATCGATTCTGCTAACATCCTAACAAGGTCTGCAGTGCTATCTTCTTGATGTGATTTTGTCACAACTTTGTGTGGAGGTGTGTGCTGGAACAAGGAGCCGCTTGATTTAGGCATGTGTTTCTTCTGCACAGATACACAGTCATGGAGTAACACTCTGGTTTTATCCTTTGAGTCTTCTGTCTGCTCATATACTTGCATCCGTGCCTTTGCAGCATTTAACTTTAAGCGTCTCCAAGCGCTCTAGCTCTCTGCGCTTGTCTTCTAATGCCTTCCGTCTGGCAGCATTTTCAGCTTCAAACTTTACACGCAGTCTAGCTTCTTCTCTTTCTAGTCTACGCTTGTAAGCTTCTGCTTCTTGTTCTGCTACTCTCCTTTTCTCTTCAGCCTCAAGTCTTTGGAGTTCCTCTATTTCATGTTCTTGTTGTAATATTTCTAAAGTTGCTTCAGTTGCAGCAATTTCTGCAGCAGCTTCTTGTTTCTTAACAGAGGACAATCTTGAACCTCTGGAGCTTACACTTGAGTTGTTTATGGACTGAGAAGATGATCTGGAATGTCCATGACTTGATTTGGAGGCTATGGATGAAAATACTGAGCCTGTATCAGTACAGCATCCCTCTTGAATGAAAGGATCTTGACCCTCAATTCCCTCACCTAAACGACTCCATGCAGACTCGACTATCTTCTTAGTGACGGCACTCCAATTGTCTATTCTGCGACGAATATCACTATCAGGACTCACATTTTGCCGCAACTCTTCATAAACAATATTCAAATCCTTTGAAGCAGCACTTATTGTGCCTATAAGAGCTTGCAGCATGTCGTTGGAGAGACGCCTCATCAATTTTTGTCTAGCGTTTCTAGCCAGAGCTTTCCATTTCTCATAAGAGCCTTGAAAGTGATTAAGTTTAGCCAACTTTTCATCGTGTAATTATTTACCCTTCTCTGTTAATTTGCGGGTTCTTTGACTTCTTCATGGCTCTGGAACTGTTGTATCAGCAATGGCTATTGATTCATGTCTCTACACATTCCTGATTTTTTAGTTGCTGCTGTGATTGCGTAATTTCTGCTATATTTTCTTTGCTATTCCTAGAAGACTGGCCATTTTCTATATCTTTTTGTTGCACTGTCTATTATAAGTGTATATACAACATGAATTGTACTGAACAGGAATATTTTCAACAGTTCAATCAACAATTATCTTCTTATTTAAGCTTAATACTTGCTCAAATGACTTAGTTTAAATAAGCACATAACACCGGCACTTCTTTACAATAACACTTAACGAATCTCCTTTAAGCAAATATCAAGAATAAGTCCTTTTTAAGCACCTTAACTTGAACTTGTGTGTGCTTAACTTTCTTGTTGGTCTTAACTTGACAGTGCCTTGACTCTGTATTTGCTTCTTGCTTCTTAGTTACCAGTGTAAGCAGTACTTCATCTTGCAGAATCCAGAGCGGGATGAACTTGATGTTAACTTGAAGCTTTGCTGACTGCTGGTTGGGTCTTCCCTTCTCCTACTCGCGAAGAGCAGTTGAATTCTCACTATAGCTCCCCCCAGTAATTTAACAAGCACAAGGATTCTCTGATGACTGGCGATTTATTGACTGGTTCATAACCAACCAACTCAAGATGCCGTGAGAACTGAATACACAAAGTAAACACAATGAATATGAAACACATAAATACATAAAATAAATACTAGTTGTCTTTGTAAACATTTAAACAGAGTTAAGTTCACTTTAACAGCTTAATAGTATTTGTACAGATATTGTTCTCTTCCACACAGCAACACAATCCACAACAATCACATATAATATAAATGAAAGCTTACTTCATTGGCTGCTTGTTACCAAAGGAGAACTTAATCTTGCATCTGACGTCCTTTTTAACTTCAGATGAGTGGAATATAAACATTAAAACTAGAGATGCACCGATTGACCGGCCAGTGATCGGAATCGGCCGATTTTTCGCATGACTGGCCTGGATCGGTGACCGGCCAGTCAGTCTCACGGCCGATCCCGAGCCGATCCTTGACGTCACAGCTAATGCCGCATCTCTCACAGTTGGCGTAGAAACGCTTGTTTCACGTGAGAATCATTCTAATTTTAATTCCATTCAGTGTAAACGGCGACTGATAATGTATTTATGTCGTGCCAGATGAGGCTTGCACAGCCTGAGTGAGTGTGTGAGAGAGACAGCACACACAAAATAACTCACATAAATTTATAGATGCATACTGTAGTAGAAGAAAATTTTTTTTTTCAATATATGATTTAGATAAGCAACGTACATTATACGCCCATGATGTTTCCCTGAATATCAATCAACACGATTGCAACGTGACACTGATTTTATACAATAGTATTTAAATAAGCAAGAAGTTAAAATTAAGTGACTTAGATTTTAGACAAAATATTGACTCCAATATTTTTGCTCCATTTCGCTGATGAAAATAGCTCCGATCAAACCACAGCATAACTGTTGTGTCTCCGAGCAACACAGCGGCGTTTCATTACTGAATGAATCCACGTTTTGAACGAATCGAGTGAGTCAATGATTCAGTGACCCATTCATAAGGAGTCACTTGCCTCGTTTCTGAATGAATCAGCCGTTTGAATGAATCGGTTGAATGAATGAATAAATGACTCACTCATTAAAACAGACACTTGCCGCCACCTACTGGTGGTTTAGTCATATTTAAAAGCATCATTGCATTTTTTTCAACATTTATTTTTATGTTTTTAAAAGAAATAAACATTAATTTTAAATTATGTATTTTAAATTTTGCATTGTAAATGCATTTATGGCACCTCAGCTTCACCAAACTGTCTGTGTAAATGCATTTAATGCCACTTCAGATGCAGCTTCTGTTTCCTCAGCAGTGGAAAGATAAAGTTTTCATACTAATTTCATTTGAATAGTAACAACTCTACAGTTTCTTATTATGCTAACTGAATTAATTGAAAAAGTAAGAATTTGATGTGAAAGATGACATTTAATAGGGTTAGGGGGGAAAATGACCATTTATAAACAGTGGGAAATTACATCTGTTTTGTTACATACAGCAACTTTACATTAGCTATTTCTTCCTCTTTCCAGTCACAGAGCACTATATTTTGAGAGTTGTTTAAGTGAGAGAAAATCTGTAACTTAATAAACGAAATGATTAAACATTACAATTCCCCAATCTGGATTAAGTAAATTGAAATTTGCATAGATGTTTGTTTGTATATGCTGTCAGTTATAGTTCTTAGAAAGAAAATCAGAATCGGCCAAGAAATTTGAAATCGGTGCATCTCTAATTAAAACCTGAACACTAACTTTCCATGCAGTGCAGACATCTGTCTTCCTGATTCACTAAACGCCTTTTCATAAAAGTTTCCACTAACCGGCGCTCACTAAACAACTTCAAATTAAAAGTCTTAAACAAAAAAAACACTTAAATAATTAAATAAACAAGAAATACAAACTGACTTCTCAGCAGTTACACACTAGTCCCAAGCACATAATTCACACATTCTTGGGAGCACATAAACAAAAACTTTGGAAATGCCAGGTATGTGATTATATATATATATATATATATATATATATATATATATAAAAAAAATATTTTTTTTTATAGTCACCATATTTGCGCATTCTTTGTCAGATCATTGCGGTAATCACATCCTTTTGTTTTCTCATGCAGTTTCTGCTGTCTCCCGATTTCCTGCATTCAAGTTTCCTGCCACTGTTTTGGATATTGCACCCACGATGTCCTGACTCTTCTGTTGTTGATTTGTTTGTTCCTAATAAACTGTTTTACTGCACTCGCAAGTGAATCTCAAGTTATTTTATGTGATAGATACTAAAACTACAAACAAAAAATATAACATTAATATAACATTTCTTTTTTCCTCACATTCTTTCTTGTAGCAATTCCCTCTCAGTCACACACAACAGACTGAATGGCTCATTATGCAGCTCATTATGCGGGCCTTTGTCTTCTCAGGTGTAAATCACTGCATTGATAATTATAGTTCACACCCTCTCGCATAGACCCTTTCTACTCAAAAAGTGACTAAGAAAATTTAAATCAATATATTGTTTTCTCTGAATGAGTAAGATGATTTTCAGATCATTTTGAAGAAAAAAAATTCTAGGCTACAAGATCCAGTTCTCAAAAGTCTTGTGAACAAATATTCTGTATGTGTTTTATGGCCTTATTTCACTTACTTTAAAATTTTAGTTTTTCACTAACCACGCATAAACATTTTTGAATACAGTGATTTTAGATTTTAAACATTAAAATGTTTATAAGCAACTGAAAAAGTACAAATGTCAGGGCATGTCAAAACTTCTCCGGGGCCCCAAAACACCTTCAGACCCCAGGGGGTTAAAGATTTTAATGAATAAAAGTATTTGTTGTAATGAGAGAGTTTGAGGCTGTTCAAGAGATCCCATGTTTTATGGCACATGAGTTGTATTTGACAGCAATTTTTTTTTTTCACTGTTTTTGCTGAAACTGTGCACTTAGAAAACTACTACCATCATCCAGGTGATGAACATGGTGGAGTTAGGTTATATACAGCATATTCTGTAGCAAATACTGCAATAACATTACCAGATCTTAATTTGGTATGCTTGCTGACACACTTCATTGAAAATGACACATTACATGGTGTTATTTACAGACCACAAACATATACATGGACAAGCACTGGAGAGGTAAAAAAAAAAAAAAAAAATTAATACAAAAAAAAGCATGATCCTCACAGTGCTCCCAGTGTTCTCCAGATGTAAATAGGATCTGTGCGTCACGAATGCGATCATGAACTTCCGTTCACTCACCACCAGAGGTCACCTGCTCAACACTTGGACTCTTGCACTGCACTACTGTTGCACTTCACCTCGGACTACAATTCCCATCATCCATTGCACTGATGACACACACACACACACAGACACACACAGAGCTGTATACACTGATTACACAGCTGATTCCCATCAGACATGCTACTTAAACCATGGACTTCCTCTTACTCTCTGCCGAGTATTGTCTAGCGTTTAATCACAGTCTTTGCTGATAGCTACTTTACAGAGCTTTCCTAGTTTCTTAATCTTAGTCCTGCCAAGCCTGTTTATCTGTGTTTTGATTATTGCCTTTTGGACTCTGTTTGCCCCTGTTTGGATTATTGCTCGTGTACCCTGATTACCCCTTTTGTCAAGCCCTTTGGATATTGTTCGCCGATCTGTGACCCACGCGTGCCCTCGGAATACTCTTGTGTCTTGTCCTCAACATACTTGTTAACTAATGTTTGACCCTGCCTGTGTTTGACCACGTTTAATAAATGCTTGCAAATGGATCCTCACGCCTCGTCAGCTCCGTTACAGTATGCATTAGGTAGATAATAGCATCATCCACTCCAATGTCTGATTGATAAGCAAATTGCAAGGGATCCAACTCTGAGCCTACCAGGGAGGGACTGTGGTTGTGATGTCTGCAGCTGTGATACGACAGTGCGTAAGAGCTCTCAGGCCACTGTAGCATCGGCTGATGGAGGTATGTAAACAGTTATTACAATAACATACACAAATTCTCTCGGTAAATAATATGCCCTTACAAAAACTGTGGACTCAGCTGCTCGGATTGAGTTGGGCAGGTCATTCCACCAGGAGGGAACAGTTAATGTTAAAGTCCATGAAAGTGATTTTGTGCCTCTTTGGCATGGCCATTAGTGATTTGATAATGATAATAACATTCATACTGATAACAAAATAATAGAAACTATAAGTGGACATGGTCCTAATTCAAAAATTATGTTCTTGTATGGAAAGAAACAGTGTCAATGACAATAACAGCGTTTTTCTTTCATGAAACTCTAGATTGTGCAGGCTGATGAGTTGTTAATGTAACTGATGATATTCACTGCCACTGGTTTTTATGCTATTTGTACAGCAGCAGTATGTCTTATATACTCACAGCACCATATCACCATATGCTTTGGCAGTAGCAGGTTCCTGTACTTGATTACAGCAGCAATAATCTACAACTACAGCAATAACCAACAGCAGCAGCAATTCAGAAGCAGCCTAGCATATATATTCTGCCAACACCAAACATATTAACACTGTAATATCCATTACCATGCTAAAATCTTCAGAGAGTTGTCATGACAGAACTATAATATAGTTTTTCCAATTGTGTTATCTGCATTCACACTACTTTTTTTTTTTTTTTTTTTTTTTTACAGATTTGCCAATGAAAATATTCAAGCACCTGTTTCGAAGAGAGCCAAGGCAAACAAGCAAGTAATCTACAGGCAGTCCACTCTGTCATGGAAAACAGAGACCGATGTTGATACGATTCCACAGACTCTGCGATTCCGGCCCGCACGGGAAATTGGACCTCAACTGAGGTCTACTGACTCACATTCTCCCCTGAGTCTATACAAACTATTTTTTTCAGGGAGTGCTGTATCACCCTATGTGCCCTAAACACTAATGCTCAGGCTGCCAGGGCAACTGCAAAGGGACGCAAATATAAATGGACAGATGTAAGCATCAGTGAGATGTACCGCTATATTGGACTCATTTTTTACATGGCCATGGTGAAGCTGTGTTCTATCAGGGACTACTGGCGACAGAGCAGTGTTTTCACTGTGCCTTTTCCAGCTACAGTTATGTCAAGGGATAGATACCGGACAATTTCATGGAATGTGCACATGAGTCACCCAGATGCTGACAAGGAGAATGACAGAAAGAGAAGTACAGCTGAACATGGCTGTCTGTTCAGGGTTAAACCTCTTATGGACACTATTCGTCATGCTTGCAAAGTTATCTATCATCCTAGAAGAAATTTAGCTGTGGATGAGAGAATGGTGGCATGCAAAGCAAACACAGGAATGACACAGTACATGAAAGCCAAACCAACCAGGTGGGGTTTGAAGTTATTTGCTCTTCCAGATTCTTCGAATGGATACACTGTGAACTTTTCTGTGTACACAAGAAAGAACGACTTTCCCACAGGCCATGGACCGTCATATGATGCTGTGACATCTTTTAGACCATACATTTTTGGGTTCTGAGTGTGTGCATGGACAATTTTATACAAGCCCTAAGCTCCCGAGAGACTTGTTTGCAATGACGTTTGGTGCATGTGGGACTTACAGAGGGAACAGGAAAGACTGTCCCTGGAATGCAGATAATTCTAAAAAATCTGTCAGTGTATCCATCTGATGGATTCGGGATGGGCCTCTTGTATTTTTGAAGTGGATGGACACACGAGAGGTATCTGTTGCACCATCCATTCTGCTTGTACAGGAGACATTGTGTAGAGTAGGGTGAAATCAAAAGATACATTTGGAGGACAAAAACATTTCTATGTCCTGCACCTGTGACTGCCTACAATCAGCACATGGGTGACACTGACCTGTCTGATCAGCTGTTGCAGTATTACACAACACAGCCATGAAAGCTTTTTCTACACTTCTTGGACATTGCTACCACCAATGCTTTCATTGTGCACAAAGTGCTGTATGGTAACATGTCTCAAAGAGTTTATGGCACAACTTATCATAGAGCTCTGTGGTCTATCACAGAAAGCACTAGTGACCAATAGAGACCATGTACCAGTTCCAGGAGCAGAACGGACCACATATGGAAGGAATGGTGCCACTGTTGGTCACCTGAGCTGTGCGCATTGCAAAGCAGAGGCCACAGCCATATCGCCCTGCAGCCCAAGACTGGTTGACAACTGTAGCTAAGCAGGGTTGAGCCTGGTCAGTACCTGGATGGGAGACATCCGGGGAAAACTAGGTTGCTGTTGGAAGGTGTGTTAGTGAGGCCAGCAGGGGGTGCTCACCCTTTGGTCTGTGTGGGTCCTAACACCCCAGTATAATGATGGGGACACTATACTGTAAAAAGCACCATCCTTTGGATGAGATGTTAAACCAAGGTCCTGACTCTGTGGTCATTAAAAATCCCATGGCAGAGTAGGGGTGTATCCCTAGTGTCCTGGCCAAATTCCCTCCCCTGGCCCTTGTCAATCATGGCCTCCTAATAATCCCCATCCACTGAATTGGCTCAATCTCTCTCTCCACCTGTTGCTGGTGTGTGATGAGTGCACTGGCGCCGTTGTTCTGTGGCTGCTGTCGCTGCACACTAGTGGTGGTTGAGGAGAGACCCCCTCATGATTGTAGAGTGATTTGGGTGTACAGCAATACACAAGAAAGTGCTATATAAATGCCTCATTCATTCATTCATTCATTCATTCATAGTAAAAAGCAATTAACACCATGGAAAAGTCAGGCATGCAATGTTCACTTATGTCTTCAGTTGAACAGGAACTGTTTTCAAGAGTGGTACAAAGATGTGTGACTGTGTTCAGATGTGTGTGGTCTGTTGACCACCTCCCACTGACCATCGGGCTGCAAAGATCATCTGTGTCCCTCTCTCCTCCTTGATGCCCCCGTCTTTTGTACCACTATGTAAAACTTAGGACATATACTTGGATTTACACATGAAACAACACGTACTTACGTACAATACCATGTGAGCGAGTAGGTTACGCATAGGTGGGTGAGTGGGCTTAACAAACCATCCACCTACTGTAATACTCTCGTCTCTCCTTATGTATAGTGGACACAATTATTTTTTTCTTGCATTGTCCCCTGTTGTGCCCTGAATGTCTTCTGTACCACTAAAAACTTATATAAACTAATTTTGTAAAGTATGTCAGTTGAATTATACTATGTGTAAGCAGTTCATATAGCTTATACAGTCATATATATGTACATACAGATACATACACACATACATACTCGTGTGTGTACCTGTTTTTTCTATCCTGGTGGGGACTTAAACCTGAATACACACAGACTCATGGGGACTTGTGTCACGGTGGGGACCTAAATTGA
>JAFVLL020034230.1:0-24279 GCA_021397915.2 Tor tambroides
ATCATCCACAGACCTGTTTGCTCTGTAGGCAAACTGAAGAGGATCCAGCGAGGGTCCAGTGATGTCCTTCAGGTGGGCCAGCACCAGTTTTTCAAATGACTTCATGACCACAGACGTTAGAGCCACAGGCCTGTAGTCATTTAGTCCTGTAATTTTGGATTTCTTTGGGATGGGGATGATGGTGGAGAGTTTGAAGCATGATGGGACTTCGCACAGCTCCAATGATCTGTTGAAGATCTTTGTGAAGATGGGGGCCAGCTGATCAGCACAGGATTTCAGACAGGCTGGTGTGACACCGTCTGGGCCTGGTGCTTTTTTCCTTTTCTGCTTTCGGAAGACCTGGCGCACCTCATCTTCGCTGATCTGAATTGCAGGTGTGGGGGAGAGGGGGGTTGCTGGAGGTGTTAATGGTTGTGTGGAGAGGTGTCCAGAGCGGGTGTGGGGTGTTTTTTCAAATCTGCAATAGAACTCATTCAGATTGTCTGCCTGTTGTTGATTCTCCACAGTGCTGGGGGATGGTGTCTTGTAGTTGGTTATCTCTTTCAGACCTTTCCACACTGATGCTTAACACTGATCAGTTAACATTGATCAGTTAACATCTTGTGAGGTGTAAAGCTACATGTTTATAATATACAAATCCATCAAGATGTTAACTTTAAACCATTGCATCTGACTAAAACATTCATAATATTGCGTTCTCCAATGAAAAAGTTGTCTAAATATAGAGAGATTTTGATGTGAGAGGACAACAGAGGATGGACTTTATTAGCATGCCTCTCTTTACAGTATTTTAGAGAACTCAGAAGCTTAATGACATTTTAAATCAGGTGCTATGTTTGTACATTACAATAACTTTTTAACTTGCTTTATTGATTCTGCTTCAGCTGAAAAAAAACATTGAAAAAAAAAAGCTTGGGAAAGAAAAATTAAGTTGGTTGGATAGTAAAGTGGTGTTCCAAAACCTAATGAGGTGCCTCACTTTCTCTCCTACCTCCTAGGCTGCCTTCCTAAGGGCAGTAGCCCCTCACTGCAGAACAAAGATCTAGGGGGCAGGGTTGGATCCACATCTAGGGGGTGGAGATGGTAGGTTTAGGAGTGGGGATGGGTAGGTTTAGAGTTCAGGGTGTGGAGACGGGTAGGTTTATGTATACGTAAGGTGGGAGGAGTTGGATCTAGATACAACCACGCCTCCTGGATCTTGTGTTCTGCAGTGAGGACCATCTCGCTAAGGGTCCAAAAAAGGGGAGGGGGGATGCTCTACATGGGCAGCATCCCAATCATGTGACCTTTGCGCATTTCTCGACAACCAGTGCACGCTCATCAAGCCCAGACTGAGAGACTTGGAATTCAAGCTAAACTTCAGAACACATTATCTGTGCAATTCTACACCAGATCAAAAGGGAAAATCAAAGATGCTGTTCTGAATATAACTTCTATCAACGGTTATTTAGTAGTTGACATACTGCATGGATGCCGCTAGATGTCAGTATAACTCCAATGCAGCATCACCAACTGAACCTTTTAACATTAAATAAATTATGAAAACAAAATTAATAATTATAGGGCATTTATTATAAACAATATATGTCTCGGCTCATTGGGTGCATTCTAGGATTGTCTACCAGACATACAGTGCATTCAATGCAAATGCACACTGTTCTCAAGGGGGACATCTTCCCCCATCCAACCCTAATTGTTATTAATTATAAATCTATTTTGCTGCATCACAATAGAATACTGTGGTATAATACACATGTGAATATTGCTGCCAAGCGTAGATACTTTTGAGGTACAGCATTCACTTATGTGCATTCTGAAATCTGTCCGCCTTTATTTTTATCATATTTATTTGCCCATTTGTATCTTAACATAAATTCCATCTAAGGTTAATCAAACTTGATCATGTATATAACATGATAGAAGATTTCCACCAGCCTTTATGATTGTGAATTAAAGTAGATATAAGGATGATGAAAGACTAGTGTTAAAACAGTTATTTACATCAATTGCTGTTTATAGTCAATGTAATGCATGTCTTTATTTATTTTTTTGCATAGATGCTGAATGGGTGTTTGCATGGATGAGCCTGTGCCCTAAATACCCGGTCTGTCTGTGTGTGTGTGTGTGTGTGTGTGTGTGTGTGTGTGTGTGTGTGTGTGTGTGTCAGTATCAATATGGTGTAGAATCTGCAACAAATATTGCAGGAAAAGACCATGACACACCTGAAGTATAGATCTTGTCAAAAAGGCTAAGTGTGCATGGCTGGATCGCTGTAAAGACATCATTAATTATCATTCACTGTAGCCTTTTTGCAAAGACATCCATCACATGTAAAGCAAATCTGCCGCAACCTGTTCAAAGGAAGAAATCTAGACTTGCATTCATGGCTAAATGGTTAAGGCCTTTGACAGTTTCCTGTGACAGCCTGTAAATAACTTTTTTTGCCATATATTAATCAAATCATCTCAAGGACTGGAGGAGCCTCTGGCTTTTTTTCACTATTAGGCTGTAACACTGGCTATGTCATTTAGCTAATTTACTGAAAAATATGCAATAGCCACTAAAATAGGGTTGTGACCTGAATGATGCTATGGGGTTAACAGAAAATGAAAACAAAGTCTTGTTTCAGTGAGACAATTAGATGCCCAGACATGTGGTATTAGCTCAGTAATTCTCTCTTCATGAGCTAAACGAATGTGGCAACACATTCTCATTGGCAAAAATGTGACTCTACTGACACTTTCCAAAAACGTACCTACACATATAATTCACTGCAGTTTCCAGCTGAAATGTATGGTTGAAAACAATGGTAACTGGTATTTTTTCACACCAATTATGATTACAGGGGCAACTTATTGATTAGTAAAGACTTACTTTTCACACAGTCCATTAAAACCTCAAAACACTTTTACCATTGTGCAAGACTTAAAAGATAATAATGTAGCATTTTATTGTTTGCATCACATAACCAGCTCAAAAAATATGTCTTCTGATGCACTAAACTCAGTAACTCACACTGTAAAAAAAATGGTCGTGAATTTAATGGTAAAAGACTGTAAAAATGCTACAGTAAAAACTTATTTGGTTAACGGTAAATTCCCCAAATATATACAGTGAAAAACTGTATTGGACATTACATTTGACGGTAGTATTTTTGGAAGTTAAAAAGAACGTATAATTTACAGTGAATAACCGTAAACTGACATTCCCAGAATTCCCTGCATTGCATTTCAAATTTGATGTTTTTTGTTGAAATAAGTATGTTTGTTCTTAGTTTTTTTCTTATCAGTTTTGAACATTAGTGTTGTATGTTACACCTAATGTTGTTAAATTAATATTTCTTGCATTGTTTCAGTTTTGTGTGTTACCATGATGGTGTTTAGTGTTTGTGTGAATGACACTTCTAACAATGACTACGTTTACATGCGCACGAGTAATGCGATTATTTCCAATAATCAGAGTAAGGACTTAATCGCATTTTGATGTTTACATGTCAAGAGCAAAGCTCTTACTCCCGTTTACATGCAATTTCCATTATTCTTATTACTCGCTAAGAATTGTAGTTAATTTTTTTACTGCCATTTTTCACATACCCCACTGTACAGCACAAATGATGGACTCAGAAAGAGCAGGTGTGTTACTGGCCGCTGTTTTAATTTATTTACGTCTAATGCATAATAATTTTGTATGGCTGTATATTCCACGCTTTTTCGGCGCCATAGAAATGTGATGGAATTTATTTGCCTATACCTGCCGTCACGTTCTTCTCGCCGTTTCTGGATGAGGGTAAGGAACAGAGACTGCTGGCAGCTAGTTGTTTTCCCCACACATTTCCCCACTTATTTTTTGAATGTGATGCTTTCTTCCCCGCCATCGTTTCTTATGCTGCATTCACGTGCTATCGGAATTATAGTAAATATGAGCTTCCTAGCCGGAAATTGGACATGAACGGTTTTAGAGAGGCCTTATATGGCCAATTTCCGACTAGGAGACTCATATTTACGATAATTCCGATAGCACGTGAATGCAGCATAATCTCTGCATTATTACAGGTGCGCGTCACGTTATTCATGTATGTCACAAGCGCATGCGCACTTTGGCGGCAATACTGCGATTAAGGTGTTTACATGCCTGTATATTTTGATTAAAATCGGCGTACGCCACCTATGTTAATACGATTATGCTTGCTGCGATTATGAGCTTAATCGCATTATTTAAATCGAAGTATTGCGTTTACATGAGGTAAAGATTAATCGCAATATTGTCAAAATCTCATTATAATCGCATTAAGAGGGTCCATGTAAACGCACTCAATGACAACCTTCTATATATGTTATTATTTAAAAGTTGCTTTTGATGGGCTTTGGTTCATCATGTGACTTTCTCATCACCACCTGCATTTGGTGGTTATCATTGTATTACATATGTACAAAACAGATTTCAGTACTTCAATAGGTTGGTATATTAACATTATATCAGTTAATGAAATTACGGTATTTAACTGTAAATTTAAGTTAAAACAGTAAAACCTCAAATCTTGCTACTGTATTTTTTACAGTAAAATTCCGGCAACCACAGCTGCCGTTTTTTTAACCGTACATTTTACGGAAGTTTTTTTTACAGTGCAGCTGGTACAGTATTGCACTAGCGATGTAGAGCAGTTAATTATAGATCTCACGAAACACAATAGATTAGCTCAATATTAAGCTTATTTCACAAGCTAAGCATTTTATTTTGCTCACTCTTTCAGTAGAGAGATATTGAACATTATCTCAAATATCTATAGAACATGAAATTTACTGGAAAAGGCTCCAGCATCCCTGCGAACCTACGGTATGTCGGACAAGTGGTTTTGAGAATGAATGATTGAATGGAAGGATGTTAAGTGAATGGAATCTACACTAAGATTTGGAATATATGGAATCTAGTTTTTTTTTTTTTTTTATCTTTGTGATGTTTCCAATAATACCAGAGATTGTCAGATCCAGTTTAAGCCCAGTTAAATGTTCCACACTGTGTGGCTAAACATTGACTACTGCCAACCCAATAGCGAATTAAGTTTCCGTTGATCACTGTATGCATCACATAATGAGTTTGATTTTTTCTTAAAACTTCAAGGCAAAATGAATATTTGTACCAACCAACCCCCCTCCCCACCTTGAATTGTTGCACATTATGAATGTTTACTTTGCCTGACACACCAATTTCAAACTATGATACAGTTACAAATTATGTTTTTGTATTATGTATTATATTCAGAATGGAGTTGCCATTGTTTAGTAGGCACTCCCTTCAGCATCATCCAACACACTCTATGCCCATAAATATGTATTGCCATGCATAAATTGTAAGATTTGAATATCCAGCAGTCTCGAAACATGCCCTTTTCATCATTATGTGTGTCCACATTATGTGGCTAAACAAGCATTTGCGCAATGAAAGGACGTAATGCTTTAAAGGCAATGCAAGCTCGTCTGGTGATTGATCATTAGTGGGATTCTGCCATGAGGAGCATGATCAGGGAATAGTAATTATCCAGACGCATTCATGCACAGCATTGGGTACACACACTCATTCATTACAGCCAAGCTGAAATGAGATATGGCACAGCAGATCAATCAATATGACACATTGAAAAAATATGAAGCCCAACATAATGATTGATCTACTGCATCCAAGGAATGTGTTGGGAGCAAAATGTATGGTTATACATTGTTAGACATATTATCAAATGATAAGGATTTTTCTGTGAGAATGGAATGTATGGTATTAATCCAATTTTATTTTTATTTTTTTATAAAATTTCAAGACCATTTAGAATGTAAACAAATACCCTTTAATTATTTGGTCAAAAATTATTTTAAAGTCCAATTCTCACCTTTAACAAACCATTAACTATGACTTTTGCCTCAATAAACTCCTAATTTGCTGCTTATTAATAGTTAGTAAGGTACAGTAGTTGTTAAGTTTAGCTATTGGGTAGGATTAGGGATATAGAATAAGGTCATGCACATTATGTGCTTTATAAACAATAACAAACAGCCAATCAGCCAGCAGTTACTGTATTAATGATATGCATGCTAACAAGCAACTAGTAAATAGTGAGAATTAGCCTCATACTAAAGTGTTACCAATTACAGTTTCATAAACAGATGAAGCTGCAATGCTCATTCTCATTAAAAGGTGCTATTTGTGTCCCCATGACTCATTGTGATTGGATTTCTGTGTGAATAATGACCACCTCACATTTTTGATAGTTGTTGTATTAATATGTAGGGATAGACTAAAAAATTAAACAGCTGAACAGCTTATCAAATATAGAAATGCATACTAATAATTACCACAAATTATTTAATGTCAATCCATTTTTCTCATTATTCCAGTCCCATCTGGGGTTTAGGGGCACAATAAAAATATTTTACAGACTAACACAAACTAAGAGAAAACACATAAAAATATAATCAAATGTTATTTTTATTTCAATTGTTCAAAAAATTTAGAAGCCATAGCTTCAGGGTGGCCAAAGGCCAAAACAATCAACAAAAGAAATCTCAAAACAAAGGGTATAAAAAATTACCTACACAAATAAAAATGCAGAGAACTTGCCTGACTTCCCAACTAAATAAATCAAAGTAACCAAAATAACAGGCAAGTCACCCCTACACTCCATTTTTTAATAGAATTTACAATAGCAGTTAACATGGACAATGGGCATCGCTATGTAACTTGCATTTGATATAAAATACTTTCTATCTGTCGAAAGGAGGAGGAGTCCATGGAGCCTTCAATGCAATGCGAGCAAAGTTGGAATGAACTCATCAGGTCAATAGGCTAGTCATCTACTAACAACAATGCCCTTTTCTTAAGGCACACACCAACAGATAAGCTTATGTCACTCTCCCAACTGGCTATATGCTAGCTGGAAATGCACATCTGAGACAGAAAAATCAAAAGGTGTGATCAGTAAACACAGAAGGGCAAAGAACTGGATACAACAGGGGTGTCAATCCAGCATACATCCTGATCCTGAAAATGAAACAGAAAAATTGTGATTGTCTTTTCTTAACTATTGTAACTTATGTGATTCATATCCATGTGAAACAGCTCCTCTTACAAGAAAATATTTGATTTTGTCCACTGGGAATGGATTGTTGGAACATTGTTGTTTGCTAATTACTACAATTATTCATAATAAACAATATGAAATTCCATTAATTTAATTCATTGTTTCAATATTGTTTCAAAGCAGTTTTACAGAAGATACATCTTTCATTGATACAGTGTCATTTGGTCCTATAGTGAACAGGAAATCTATCATTAAATAAAGAATTTTCCTTATGTTTTTGAGGCCCAATGAGCAGTCACGACTGTGCATCCCAAAACAGAGGAGAGAAAGAAAATGAGAAGTATTAGTGTAGCTGATGTTCATATTATTTCAGGTAAAGATGATCTGTTGCATCTGATTTCATCGGATGTAACTGTAAAGCTAGGTTATGAGATGCATTAAAGTCCACCCACCCACCCACCACGCACACATCACCTGCTGATAATATTGGTGATCAGGACATTGCATCTGGGACTGTGCTGCAACAGCCTTTCCTGTAATATATTCAGAATGAGAATGACTGCAGCCTTGGGATCCATCTGTTTAGTCTAGATTAAGTTTTGGACAGTTAAATTCCCATGAGATAGAGCTACAGTATGATCTGTGTACGCATAAAAGGTGCTTGCGTCAAGTTATAGATGCCATTTTTCTACTGCCACACAACTGCTAGGCCTTTTTTAAAGGGGACATATTATGCAAAAATCACTTTTATAAGGTGATATAAAACACAGTTGTGTGGCTGCAGTGTGTGAAAACAACCAGCCTATAATGGTACAAATCCACCCACTCATTTATTTATAATCTAATAAAATCCTAAACAGTCTCTCAGAAAGAGCTGTTTCAGATTCTCCCTGTGTTCACGTCACCGAGAGGAAAAAGTCCTGCCCATTAGTGACGCTGCCCTATAAGCAGAGACACAGCCCTGAGTGAGAAGCTGCGTCCGCCTCCGCCATTAACGTTACTGATTGCTGTAGCTGCTGGAGATATACAATGTCAGTGCCAAAGAGGCTTTTCAAGTGTTGTGTTTTGGGATTCACTAATGAAAATAGGAGTCTCTCCTTCTGAGCTGCTGAGGACACTGTGGTTAAGTTTCATTGTCTAAGGAAATCTCCTGGAAAAAAATCGGTAAAGTCCCCAATACGTGTAGTGATCAATACCAACGCTTCGTGCGCGAGTGTCAAAGTAAGTTTCACTCGTTTGTTTTCCAAATTGCCTTTCTGAAAGTGCTTCTTGGCACTCTGTAAGGCTAATGATGCTAAAGCTACCATTGTCTCTGTCTGTTCTCACTGGTGCTGCCCATGAATGATCGTGAATAGGAATGTGGTGGTTAAAAGTTGCATATGAAAGCAATGTGAGTCGATCGCTTGAGTTTGTTGAGCTCATAATCACGAGTGGGTCTCAAAGTTTGTGATAGCATGCCATGCACCATGAGACCAGCTATGTTGTTATTTTTATCCTGCCGTGCTCCCCGTCTGTGTAATTCATAAACGCAAATTTATTATGCACAGTATAATCAGATGACTGACTTTGAAACCGAGTATGTTTTCTGTAAAGATAGCAGGCTTGTACTAATAGTGGAGTGTTTATTTGCAAAGGCTAGCACTGCTAATGCGGCAACTTGAGCTCTTGAAGCTCCGCCCTCTTCTCCGGGAGCACCAGCTCATTTGCATTAAAGCAACATACTCAAATACAGAGCGTTTTGGCTCATACCTTAAAAGTGGCAATTTTAACAAGCTATAAAAAAATTATCTCTCGGGTATTTTGAGCTAAAACTTCACATACACACTCTGGGGATATCAGAGACTTATTTTACATCTTGTAAAAAGGAGCATAATATGTCCCCTTTAATGTCTTATCTTTGCCCCTCTCAGTTCCATTGATGAAAATGCAGTTACTTTCTCTTTACCCTCCAGGTTTTGAGTCATGACACAACCTGCCAGTATCCACTCTTTAGGTTTAATGAGCTGAATACATAGGCTCCTTCCATGGACTCAAAAAATGTGTGCACCAGAGGCATGGGGTAAGCATCAAGGTGAATTTTTGTATTGACCTAATAATTTACAAATAATTGTAATATGCCATCTTTCCTGGGCACCAAGACTGCTGGAGATGCCTGAACCAAAGAAGAGGGTTCTGTGACACCTTCCTTCATCATCTTTTGAATGTGTTCCAAGATATTCTCTTCTTTCTGTGGCTAGGCCTTTTTTTCATGTCTTACCTTTGCCCCTCTTAATGCCTTTGTGTAAAAAGCAGATCATGACAGCTTCTGACCGTAGTTGCTAGGTGAGCAATAAACCTCTGGTACCATCCCACCATTCCAGGAAAATGCCAAAGGCTTTTTAAGTCACAGGCAGTGGGATACTTCATAATGGTCTTTATATGGGTCGACCTTAATTCCATTTACAGACATGTCCTAAAAATGTTATTTGGGATAGGAAAGGACGACACCTTTTAACATTTAATGTGAGGTGTGTATACAAACCAAGTCTTTTCTCTATCAGCTCTCCAAGCACATGTGCCATGAGCAACTTGCTAGTATCCACTCTTTAGGTTTGATGAGCTGAATATATGAACTCTAAACATCAATTTGATAAGCATCAATTGGTAAGCATCAATTTGAGTTTTTGCGTTGACCTTATGATAATCTATGTACAATTGAAATGTTTCATCTTTCCTGGGCACCAAGACTGCTGGAGATGTCCAAGCAAAAGAAGAGGGCTCTGTGACACCTTCATTCAATAGCTTCTGGATGTGTTCCATTATACACTGAACAAAATTATAAACGCAACACTTTTGTTTTTGCCCCCATTTTTCATGAGCTGAACTCAAAGATCTAAGACTTTTTCTATCTACACAAAAGGCCTATTCCTCTCAAATATTGTTCACAAATCTGTCTAAATCTGTGTTAGTGAGCACTTCTCCTTTGCCGAGATAATCCATCCACCTCACAGGTGTGGCATATCAAGATGCTGATTAGACAGCATGATTATTGCACAGGTGTGCCTTAGGCTGTCCACAATAAAAGGCCACTCTAAAATGTGCAGTTTTTCTGTATTGTGGGGGGCAAAGCATGTGAGCGGAGCTGAGCGGTGAGAATTTCCGCTCCCCGCTCAAGTGGGTGTTCGCTCCCCCTGCTCTACCGCTCAAAGTCGCACCAGACCGCTCCTCTCAATTCCGCTCCCCGCTCACCTACAATTTCATCCCACTCCGGTGAAATAGCTCCACGCTCGCTCAAATTTAAAATTCCTCTGCATGCCTAACACCTGCCATTTTCAACCGAAGCCTTTTGCCTGGGACACAGTGCCTGCGTGGCAGACGTGGAGCGGGTTTGTTGCGTGACTGCTGCGGAAAAAATCCGCTTCACTATGTCGCGGGGCCGCGGTTACGATGTGGTTGGACCGCACCTGATACGCGCATATTCCACAGGCAGTGTGGCTGCCCTAATCTGTTAAAATAGACACGGAAAGGAAAATCAACACGCAGCAAACCCGCTCCGCGACGCGTCCGCCACGCAGCCTATATCCTATAAAGGACTCACAGCAACATCAGTCAAAATAGAACATATATTTATTTCAAACAAACACGACAGCGAATATCCAAGTTTTGAACATAAATTAAAAGTTGGAGTGATGTCAGTTTGAGGCTTCAAACAAACTAAAAAGCTAAACTAAACATCCATGTGTTGAACATAAATTATCGATGCAACCTCGAACTAGCCAACCATAGACCTATAATTAGGCTATGTGCCTTTCACACACTTTAAACATTATATTAACTTAGGCTAATTATATAGCCTATGATTAATAATGATAAATAATAGTGAAATGATGGTCGTCCCTTACATTAGCCTATAATGAAAAACTCATGGTGTGAGCGGTATCGGAGTGGAACCAGAGCGAGACAGAGCGATCGCTCCGGCCTTTGGATAAAAACCCGCTCTGCGCTCCGACTATATTTCGCACGCTCCGCTCCCCGCTCGCTCCCCACTCCGCTCCACTCACATGCTCTGGTGGGGGGTCCGAAAACCAGTCAGTATCTGGTGTGACCACCATTTGCCTCACGCAGCGCAACACATCTCCTTCGCATAGAGTTGATGAGGTTGTTGATTGTGGCCTGTGGAATGTTGGTCCACTCCTCTTCAATGGCTGTGCGAAGTTGCTGGATATTGACAGGAACTGGAACATTGTCGATATCATATCCAGAGCATCCCAAACATGCTCAATGGGTGACATGTCCGGTGAGTATGCTGGCCATGCAAGAACTGGGATGTTTTCAGCTTCCAGGAATTGTGTACAGATCCTTGCAACATGGGGCCGTGCATTATCATGCTGCAACATGAGGTGATGGTCATGGATGAATGGCACAACAATGGGCCTCAGAATCTCGTCACGGTATCTCTGTGCATTCAAAATGCCATCAATAAAATGCACCTGTGTTCGTTGTCCATAACATATGCCTGCCCATACCATAACCCCACCGCCACCATGGGCCACTCGATCCACAACGTTGACATCAGCAAACCGCTCACCCACACGACGCCATACTTGCTGTCTGTTATCTGCCCTGTACAGTGAAAACCGGGATTCATCCACCTCTCCAAAGTGCCAGACTCCCTCGAATGTGAGCATTTGCCCACTCAAGTCGGTTACGACGACGAACTGCAGTCAGGTCGAGACCCCGATGAGGATGACGAGCCTGCAGTTGAGCTTCCCTGAGACCGTTTCTGACAGTTTGTGCAGAAATTCTTTGGTTAAGCAAACCGATTGTTGCAGCAGCTGTCCGGGTGGCTGATCTCAAACGATCTTGGAGGTGAAGATGCTGGATGTGGAGGTCCTGGGCTGGTGTGGTTACACGTGGTCTGCGGTTGTGAGGCCGGTTGGATGTACTGCCAAATTCTATGAAATGCCTTTGGAGACGGCTTATGGTAGAGAAATGAACATTCAATTCAAGGGCAACAGCTCTGGTGGACATTCCTGCAGTCAGCATGCCAATTGCACGCTCCCTCAAAACTTACGACATCTGTGGCATTGTGCTGTGTGATAAAACTGCACATTTTAGAGTGGCCTTTTATTGTGGCCAGCCTAAGGCACACCTGTGCAATAATCATCCTGTCTAATGAGAATCTTGATATACCACACCTGTGAGTTGGATGGATTATCTCGGCAAAGGAGAAGTGCTCACTAACACGGATTTAGACAGATTTGTGAACAATATTTGAGAGAAATAGGCCTTTTGTGTACATAGAAAAAGTCTTAGATCTTTGAGTTCAGCTCATGAAAAATGGGGGCAAAAACAAAAGTGTTGCATGGAGTAAGAACCACAGAAACAAGTGTTGCTTGTTTCTGTGGTGTTAGATCGGGTCTCCACGCCAGATAATAATTAGGATCCAGCCCCGGACACCAGATCCCGTCAGAAAATAGCAGTTTGTCCTGTATCAGAACAACTAGTCAGCAGCGCTGTTAATTCCCAAACCCTGTTAACAGCAAGTCTTGTCTGGTATCCAAAAATACCCAAAATGAGTGTTTAACAGTCTTCTGTCAGTCAAGAAGTTGACCGAGAAAAGGCAGAGAAGAGCAGAAGCAGGAGACAAAGTGATGACGGTAAAAAGTAACACAATTTATTGAACAATCTTAGTTGCATATGCCTCAATGTTCAAACTTCATCTGACCAACACAAATTCAACATGTACTGTTATACCAAAACTGCTTCACAGCAACATCCCTTAAACCTTGGGTTTCCATAAACATTCCCTCTTATCTATCTCTTATTCATACAGACAAAACAGTTCATGAAACCCCACAAGCATGAGATTGAACAACAATGAAAATGCATAAGCAAGGAAAAATTAATAAATATAATATGCAGAAATATAATAAATGAATAAACATAATGAATGAATAAACAATAAAAATACTTAAATAATATAATTATAAATGATAAAAATAATCAAATGATAAAAATAATCAAATGATAATAATAATCAAACAATACAAATAATAAAACAAAACATATGAATGACTAATGATTATAAAATGATTATAAATGAATAAGAAAAAACATAAAAATAAAAATACAACACACACAATTTGCACGTGAGGATCTAAGGATCCTTCAGTGGTGACATTTTGAAGATGCTTTTGAAGTAGTGGTCTCAATTTTTTTCTGGTTGCAAGTCCAGGAGTAGGCATGGCCATTGTTCTTTCACCATTTCCTGGACAGCTAGAAATTCACACTGTGTGCAGACTTGTCCCATCCTAGTGCACTGCATGTCTTGTGGCTTTCTCAAGGAACGGTCAGCAGTATTGGATTGGATTTAGGTCCAGTACTCTTTGGTAGCTACAGGACAAGAAAAAGAGAGAAGTAGTATCTTGAACACCTCCTAGTGGCCTAGCTAGATAAGTAGCATGACTATGCCACCACAGGGCAAGTAGCTGATGTATAGAAAGCAAAGTTAACAAAGTCATCATAATAGATCGGGAGCTTTTGCATTTAGACTTCGTCCTGGATATTGTCTGCAGCCCATTACCGAGTGACTAAATCATAGCCTAAATGTTAGAGAGTCAGATTGCAAAGGTTGCAGGTTCGAGTCTCTGTACCAGCAGGAATTGTAGGTGCGGGGAGTGAATGTACAGCTGAATGGCTGCCCACTGAGTATGGGTTACCATACTTGGCAACATGTCACATCACTTCACTTAAATCCTAGTCAACATGGAAGTCGGATCGGCTGGAGTAACCAAACCCATCACACCTCTCTTGGTCTCATCACACTGGCTTCCAGTAGCTGCCCTCATATAATTTAAGGCTTTGACAGTGGCCTTCAGGACTGCCATCAGAATCCCATCTTCCTACCTTAATATACTCCTATAAGTGTATGCTCCCTCCAGCCAATTAAGATCACTAAATTAGTGGCACTTGGTTGTTTGTGGCATAAAATCACTTTCCAAAATATTCACTCTTTTTGTTCCTCTCTGAGGGAATGAGCTATCGGCCTTTAATCTATCTGCTGAGATGTCACATATTTCAAAAAACACCTGAAAACACACTTCTACAAGCACTTAACTATTAGGAGAAGACATTTCAATATATGAATGTCTCAGTAAAGCATTAATTGTTTGTTTGGTACATTTAATTGTGAATTCTTTGGTAAACCAGTCACATTTTGATGCAGGCTTTGCAAACAGACTTCTACGGAACAACATTTAGGTTACCATCTTAATTTTATTAGTTTGTTGCTGTTTATGCGTCAGTAAATCAACCCATTGACTACAAAAGCAACTTTACACTGTTTCATTTAGTAGCTTGAAAATCATCTATTATTTAAAATGTGATTATATACAGAAAGCAAGCAAAGAATGCTCCCTTTATCGTCAGAGCTGTCAATCACTTTTTTCACCCAAATGAAAATATAATACCATTGTCAATCCAAATCATTGTCAGTTGGTCAGCTGACCTGGTAGGCTTTTCCTTTGTCTTTGTTACTTTGTATAGTTTTGGTTGCTTTTCTATTGGCACTGTTATTACCTATTAAGCTCTGTAAATAATCATTACTTTACACATAACATCACAGCGAGTATTCAGGGTGCATCACTTCAGAGTGACCAAAGGCCAAAATTATAAACAAAAGAAATCTCAATCAAAACAAAACTTATAAAAAATAACCTACACAAATAAAAATGCAGAGAACTTATCTGACTTCATAACTAAAAGTAACCAAAATAACAGTCAGGTCAGCCCCTACGCTCCAACTTCTAATAGAAGTTAACATGGACAATGGGCATCACTATCTAACTTGCGTTTGATATAAAATACTTTTGGTTTGTCAAAAGGAGTCGTCATCCATGGAGCCCTCAATTCAATGTGAGCAAAGCTGGAATGAACTCATCTAATAACAAAAAATGTTCTTTTCTTAAGGCAAATGCCAATAAATCAGCTTAAACCATTCTTCCCTTGGCAATATGCTAGCTGGAAATGCACATCTGAGACCAAAGGGTGTGAATAGTCCAACACTCCAACAGGCAAAAAACTGGATCCAACGTTTATCCTGATCCTGGTGCTGTAATTTAGCTGAGTAACTGAAAAATAACATTCAGGGTTTTCAGCACAATGGACATCATTGTCACGGTTTATAGTAAACTTGAAGACGAACATGATGATGAAGAGAAAGTAGTATTTTTAATACAGCACTCAGTCCATAGAAACACAGGTAGCATCTACAAAGCATAATGTGACCAGACAAACTGAACAGAAACTGAGAGAACTTAAGTACTGGTAATAATGAAGTGAATACAGCTTAGCCAAATGACAAATAAATTAACAACAACGACAACCAACTAAGGAGAATGGAACAAACTGAAAACACAATGGAAACTAGGACAAAAACTGAACATGTGACAGTACTCTCCCCTCCCAGAAGGCATGTCCCACGCCGTAACAATTCTAGCGGGGAGGGTGGGCGGGGGCCCTGGAGGCAGGTGCAGAGCAGGAACACGGCGGAGGGCGCTGGAGGGTGCTCAGGAGACGAAGGAGGGCTGGATGGGACCAGTGAAGACGAAGGAGACTCAGGAGACAAAGGAGGGCTGGACTTGGGATCCATGGATCTCGCTGGGCCAAACAGGGGAACAGTAGCCCTCTCTGGGGTTGATTCAGGAACAGAGACCCTTTCTGGGCTGGATGCAGGAACAGGAGCCCTCTCTGGGCAGAACGTGGGAATAGCAGCCGTCTCTCGACTTTGGTCGGGCTAGAGCCCTCTCTCAACTCTGGTCAGGGGCTAGAGGCCTCTCTTGACTCTGGTCAGGGGCCAGAGCCAACAGTCTTCTCCTCCTCATACTCCTCTTTTGGGTAGATGTGAAGGAGATAGCTGCTGTCATCCTTGGGCTTAGGAATGGAGCGGCCAGTGGGCCGGACTGTGGAGAGGCCAGCAAGCTTGAGAGTGGCACGGCCAATGGGTTTGACAGTGGAGCGGCCGGCGGGCTTGAGAGTGGAGCAGCCGGCATTTCTGGGCTTGATAGTGGAGCGGCCGACATTTCTGGGCTGAGGACTGGAATGGAACTTGGAGCTGGATACGGAGGAAGGGAGGCGGATTTCAGTGCTCAGCCGGACAGATGTTAACGCTGGGTCTGCCACATTCGCCCCCAGGTCAGCGCTGTTGGAAATCCACTTCTGATCTCGGGGAAACACAGGACAACCCGAGGGAGCGGGCTTATTGGAACTGTATGTGGAGTCTGCTGACTTATGGTGAGCTGAAGCATCCACATGTCTCCGGATGGGAAGAGGACGATTATCATCAACATCAACAATGAAATCAAAGCCATTTAAATCGAGAACGTAATTAATAAAGTCTGCTACGGGTCTATAGCAGTCGTCAGGAGTCGAAACAAATTATCATCTTTAAGTCCCATCTGAAAGCAAGCATTAACAGTATGATCGCTCCAGCTCACCAGATGTAAAGCGCTCAGAAACTTCTCCACATACTGTTCCAAAGATCGCTCCTCCTGCTAGAAAATAATTAAGTCCTCAGCCCAGTTCATCTTAATTTCTTGTCTGGCCATCTGTCACGATTTGTAGTAAACTTGAAGACGAACACGATGATGATGAGAAAGTAATATTTTTAATATAGCACTCAGTCAATAGAAACACAGGTAGCATCTACAAAGCATTAATGTGGCCAGACAAACTGAACAGAAACTGAGAGAACTTAAGTACTGGTAATAATAAAGTGAACACAGCTGAGCCAAATGACAAATAAATTAACAACCATGACAACCAACTAAGGAGAATGGAGCAAACTGAAAACACAATGGAAACTAGGACAAAACAAACTGAACATGTGACAATCATCTTGCAAGAGGACATTGCATCTGGTACTGCATTGCAACAGCTTTTCCTGTAATGTATTCGGAATGAGAATGACTACAGTCTTGGGATTCATATGTTTAGTCTAGATTAAGTTTTGGACAGCTAAATTCCCATAAGACAGAGCTATAGTATGATCTGTGTACACAAACGCATTTGCGTCAAGGTAGTGATCCCATTTTTCTACTGCCCACACAACTGCTAGGCCTTTTTTAATGTCTTATCTTTGTCCCTCTCAGTGCAATTGATGAAAATGCAGTTACTTTCTCTTTACCCTCCAGGTTTTGAGTCATGACACAACCTGCCAGTATCCACTCTTTATGTTTAATGAGCTGAATACATAGGCTCCTTCCATGGACTCAAAAAATGTGTGAACCAGAGGCATGGGGTAAGCATCAAGATGAATTTTTGTATTGACCTAATAATTTACAGATAATTGGAATATGCCATCTCTTATGTGCCTTCCTAGTCTAGGGTAAGGAAGGGGGTAACAAGGAAATTTACAAACGCCAACCTAAAAAAAAAAAAAAAAAAAAAAAAAATCTTAATAGGCAACCAGGAACTCCTCTCTCCTGTCCCAGCACTCCACAAAAATAACAGGTTTTTGTTACACTCAGGAAAAGTGGTTTATTTGACAGGCTCAAAAAGAAAAAGTACAAAGAAGGGAGCAAATAAAGCTTCGGGAGGGGACCAGGTCAAAATAACAAACATAGTACTCTCCCTAAGTTAGAGCTTTTTTCTAAACTCACAAAACAAAGTTGAAAACAAACAACAGAAGTCTTACCTTACTCCCTTTCTAAGCAAAAACAGGAGAAAACATGGACATTAAACAAAAAAGGCATCCACCTCCCTACTGCTCCAAAAATTACAATTATAAAGTTTGAACTCAAATCCCAAGTTGTGAATTTACCTGAGTAAAACAGAGCAACAACATCTCTTCAAAGATTCAAAGGTAAATACATTGTACACTAACAACCAGAAGGCCAACAGATCAACTAGTAGCACACATGATAATGTCTGGGACAGGAGAAAACAGTCTCAGGAGGCAGCGAAGGCAAAGAAGGCACAGCTTCATAGGGAGTCTCCAGCTTTATCCACAAGCTCTCCCTCCAGCAGCCAATCAGAGCTAGCCAGTAGTTGATGACAATTAGGACCAGCTGATCTTCATTAAGTTTTGCATGGAGAGAGAGAGAGAGCAAAAACAAAACACCAAAACACTGCCAAAAATGCAAACTGTATCAGTAGCAATATCAAATTCTGCACAAATATAACAAAATTAAAAGTAATTATGTCTTGAGACGTAACACCCCCATCACCAAATTTACAACCCATGGATTGTAAATACTATGTCTTTTCTGTGTACAGAAACATACAGTAACACCTCAGTCACCATCAGCATCACAGGCTCTAGAGAGTGCATCCGCCACCACGTTCTCCGAACCTTTCTTGTGTTGAATGTTCAGGTTATATTCTTGCAGACAAAGTGACCAGCGCATCAAACGCTGCCACGCTACCCTGCCATTCTTAAAAACCGGCGTAACTGTGCTTGGTAATGGGAGTAGGAAATTCAACAACAGCAGCCACTTTAGTGGTCACGGGCCTTACGCAACCTTGACCCACCTTTTTCCCAAGGTACATTACTACAGCCTTAGCAAACTCGCACTTTGCTAGATTAAGAGTTAACTTAGCATCATTCAACCTGCTAAACACACTCTCTAAGGTACGGATGTGGTCTTCCCAATCACCTGAATAGATCACAATGTCATCCAAGTAAGCCTCACAGTCGCACAACCCTGACAAAACTTTCTGCATGAGCCTTTGGAATGTTGCTGGGGCATTTCGCATCCCAAAAGCCATACAATTGTACTGGAGGAAGTTGTCAGGGGTGACAAATGCAGAGATTTCACATGCACGTGCAGTCAAAGGGACCTGCCAATAGCCCTTTAATAGATCTAACTTTGTGACAAACTTCGAAGCACCAACCTTGTCCACGCAGTCTTCCATTCGGGGTAAGGGAAAGGAATCAGGCTTTGTAACGTTGTTTACCTTTCGGTAATCGGTACAGAAACGAAAGGTAGAATCGGGCTTTGGGACCAGCAAGCATGGAGAACTCCAGGGGCTTTGGCTGGGTACAGCAAGCCCGTTTTGAAGCAGGTAGTCTACCTCAGTTTTCATGAATACCCGTTTTGAAGGGTTTACTCTGTACGGGTGTTGTTTGATAGGGACAGAGTTACCTACATCAATATCATGAGACAACATTGTTGTCCTTCCAGGAACATCAGAGAACAGTGTGGGATATTTTTGTAACAACTTTACAATATCTTCACGCTGCTTCTTAGGCAAGTAGGACAAATGTGAATCTATATTACCCAACATAACGGAATTGTTTAGACGCACACCAGGAGTCTGAGGTTCAGCCAACACCAAATCTTCATCAACAGAAACACAGTCAGAAACCACTGAAACACAAGGTTTACATACAGGTGCAGAGAGAAGAGTAGGTTTAGTTACTTCACGTGTAACATAGGGCTTTAACATGTTAACATGACACACCCTCATCTTGCGTTTGCGATCGGGAGTACCCACAACATAATCAGTCTCACTAAGTTTCCGTTCAATGACATATGGCCCCGAAAACTTAGCCTGTAGAGCTGAGCCAGGAATGGGAAGTAACACAAGAATGGACTCACCCGGCTGAAAACTGCGCTGTACTGCCCTTTTGTCAAAGTGAGTCTTCATCTTAGACTGTGCCATGGAAAGATGAGTTTTTGCCAGGTCGCAGGCTTTATGCAGCCGTTCACGGAAAGAACTGACATAGTCTAGAACAGAAATGGGTGCACTCTCCTTACCCATTAACTGCTCCTTTAACAACTTCAAGGGACCACGAACAGTGTGCGCAAACACAAGCTCAGCAGGACTAAATCCTAGTGACTCCTGAACAGACTCCCTTACAGCAAACATGATCAATGGCAAGCCATCCACCCAGTCCCTTCCAGTCTCGATACAAAAGGCACAGAGCAAAGATTTTAGGGTTTGATGAAAGCGTTCCACTGCTCCCTGTGACTCAGGGTGGTACGCACTAGACATGTGATGTGTTATTCCCGACTCCTTTAATATTTGTCCAAAAACCTTTGAGGTGAAGTTTGACCCCTGGTCGGTTTGAATAACTCTGGGCAAACCAAATGTGGTGCAAAACTTTATGACCTCCTTCAGGACTACTTGTGCTTTCAACGTACGCAATGGTACAGCTTCAGAATAACGGGTTGCAGTACACATTATTGTCAAAATATACTGGTGCCCATGTTTCGACTTTGGAAGAGGCCCTACACAGTCCATCACCAGCCTCTCAAAAGGCTCTCCAATGACAGGAATCGGCTGAAGAGGAGCTTTAGGAATGGTTTGATTTGGTTTTCCCACATGCTGGCAGATGTCACATGACCAGAAGAAACTAGAGACAACAGATTTGACTCCAGGCCAGTAGAAATGTTTAACTATCCGCAGAAATGTCTTTGTGACACCTAGGTGTCCAGCAAGAATGTTTTCGTGTGCCAATTTCAAAACATGGGAACGATAATTGGAAGGCAAAACAATCTGATATACTGTTTGGCAATCATCTCTGTCTGAAGATTTTGGCTGCCACTTGCATATCAGAATCCCATCGTCCCAAAAGTATGCTACCTTTGCCAACAAAAGATTGCGACTGTCAACTGCAGCACCAACGCAGTTTACAAGTGTAGGGTCTGACTTCTGGGCAGCACCCAAATGTTCCTTACCCACTTTGGAAGGAAGTTCAGCTGGAAACTGGGAGTCATGCTCAGGGACCATTTCATTCTCGACAGATAACTTGTACTCTACCGGTTTAGGTTGCACACTCAGGAAAGAATCAGAGAGATCCACAACATATTGAAAGCTTCTTGACTGGGACCGTGTAACAGCACAAGCTGGAAAAGCTAGAGGATACGTCGCAGAGAGATCAGGGGAATCACAGACTACTGGCTTGCTTACGACTATTAGACTGGGAAAAACATTACCACCGGCAAGGTCATTTCCGAGTATGAGGCTGACATTGTCTACGGGCAACTTTTTACACACACCCAGTTGGACCAGGCCCATAACAAGGTCAGACTTCAAGTTGACGGTGTGTAGGAAGGCGGTCTAGAACGAGGTGTAGGAATCGGGCGACTACATAGAGTTTGCACTTCTAACTCAAGCTTGCGCAACTTAATGTCACGATCTGCTTGGATTTCAAGAGCTCTTAGCAGAAGCAGCTGTGTCTCATGCTCCTGCTCTTTTAATTTCAGAGCTACCTGAGGATCTACGGAAGCTGCATCTTTTCTGCTAGTTATGGAACTTGAGTCCGCTTCTGTGCCAATGTCAGCTTCTTCCCCCTGCTCTAGTATTTGTTCTGGGAAGATACCTGCCTCTACTAACTTGCTATACAACTCCCCTTTTATTGCTTGTTTACGTGCGCCTCTAGAAACTGTCATGTTATAAAAGTCAGCTATTAAAAGCAGATCTTTTCTTTCAACAACAATTGAACTCCTCCAAAGGAGGAGACAGAGTGAACTTTATCAAATCGAAATCCATATTTTCAATTTTATAGAACTTCCTCACCCACCAAAGTTTAAAGCAGCCAAATAAAACTTACCTATACAACAAATAACGAGACAACGGAGTTCAGCGGAACAGCGGAATAATGAAATACAAAATAGATGTTCGAATTCGCATAATTTTAACGGATGGACGAGCCCCCAATTGTTACATGTCTTCCTAGTCTAGGGTAAGGAAGGGGGTAACAAGGAAATTTACAAATGCCAACCTAAAATTAAAAAAAATAATAAAATAAAATCATCTCTTAGTAGGCAACCAGGAACTCCTCTCTCCTGTCCCAGCACTCCACAAAAATCACACAGATTGTTGTTACACTCAGGAAAAGTGGTTTATTTGACAGGCTCAAAAAGAAAAAAGTACAAAGAGGGGAGCAAATAAAGCTTCGGGAGGGAACCAGGCCAAAACAACGAACATAAAAGCTCTAACTTAGGGAGAGTACTTTCTAAACTCACAAAACAAAGTTGAAAACAAACAACAGAAGTCTTACCTTACTCCCTTTCTAACCAAAAACAGGAGAAAACATGGACATTAAACAAAAAAGGCATCCACCTCCCTACTGCTCCAAAAAATAATTATAAAGTTTGAACTCAAATCCCAAGTTGTGAATTTACCTGAGTAAAACAGAGCAACAACATCTCTTCAAAGATTCAAAGGTAAATACGTTGTACAATAACAACCAGAAGGCCAACAGATCAACTAGTAGCACACATGATAATGTCTGGGACAGGAGAAAACAGTCTCAGGAGGCAGCAAAGGCAAAGAGGGGAATCTTCACAGGGAGTCTCCAGCTTTATCCACAAGCTCTCCCTCCAGCAGCCAATCAGAGCTAACCAGTAGTTGATGACAATTAGGACCAGCTGATCTTCATTAAGCTTTGCATGGAGTAGACAGAGGAGAGAGAGAGAGAGAGAGAGAGAGAGAGACCAAAAACAAAACACCAAAACACTGCCAAAAATGCAAACTGTGTCAGTAGCAATATCAAATTCTGCACAAATATAACAAAAATTAAAAGTAATTATGTCTTGGGACATAACACATTTTTCCTGGGCACCAAGACTGCTGGAGATGCCTGAGCCAAAGAAGAGAGTTCTGTGACACCTTCCTTCATCATCTTCTGAATGTGTTCCAAGATGATCTCTTCTTTCTGTGGTGATATTTTGAAGATTCTTTATGGAACTGGAACTTCCTCTGTCAGCGGGATCTTAATATAATGTTGGTGGTTCTCCTAGACTCCATCCAAACAAATGGCCACTTCTGCAGCAGTGGTCTCGAGTTTTTGTTTTTTTGTTTTTTTGTTTTTTGTTTGTTTGTTTGTTTTTCAGGTTGCATGTCCTGGAGCAGACATAGCTGGCTTTTTTAAGCAACAGCCAGCAGTAGTCGATTAATTGAACAGAGTAGAACAGAGCAAGAACAGAAATTTGGGGTTGTCCATCTAATTTTTAATGTAAGAGTTGGCTGTGCAATTTTTAAATTGAACTGAATGTGTCAGCAACTTCAAGTTATTTTAGCTCAATGGTTCTCAAATCTGGTCCAGGAAATGATGGTCAATGAAACTGAAATTAACCAATGAAGTTAACAGCCCAGTAGAATTATCAAGATGTTTACTTGCAAAAGTAACAAGCGATTACTTTCTGCAACTTTGTGATGTGACTTTCAATTTGGTTTCAACAGAACAACTAAACAGGCCTATTGTGTACAAAATTCTAACATCTGCAGCTTACAAAATTAATTAGTAATAGAATGGCCAAAAGTTTCGTTGTTAACATGTCCTTAATCCTACTGCTGTGTTATAAGCATTCTGGAGCTCTCTGTCCCTGTCACAAAGAAACCAGATAGAGCTGTCAAACAGAATAATTCTAATCTTTTTATCACAGTTTCAAGCTTGGATATACCGCATCAAATCACATCTTGTAGCAAACTACTGGTGAACCAGAAAAATTTCTAAGCTTTTTTTCCTGCACCTAACTATCACATAAATGATCAGTTTTGAGTCTTTTATACACTAAATGTCTGTGGGTCTAAACATTACGTTAAAATATCCAATACAACAGCAGGGTGAAGCACCTTTGGAAAATGGGTCCAATACAGCAGAGGTTCTCAAATATGTACACAGGCAAGATTAATTCTCTACAAGATATTACATTTCAGGTTGAATCCAGTATCTGACACTAACATAGAAGCAAGCATAAAAACATCTTCATACGCTTCAGTGCATGTCTTGACAAACGACTAGCAATCATAACATACTGTTTTAATCATTGAAACAACCATATGGCCCCTTATAAATAATTAATATCTCTAATGTAATAAAGCAGAACAATGCATACTGTATAACACAGTACACAGCAGTGGAAAAAAGCTCACTGCCATCTTATCAGTGTTGAAAGGGAAGGGCATGCAGGGCAAGCACTGCGGGAGGGCCCCACATGGTGGGGGCCCCATAATGTTGGATTCAAATAAGCAGAGGTGGACAGTAGTGACAGAATTTTTACTTTACTCAAATAAATGTAAAAAGTATCTGTACTTTATCAGAGTGTGTTTCTTTGGAAAACTTTTGCTTCACTACATTCCAAAGCATAATGTTGTACTTTTTACTGCACTACATTTCATGAAAAAAAAAAATAATAATAATAATTTAAAAAAAGGTTGTGGGTTTTTTTTTTTTTTTTACTTTAATACTTAAGAACAGTAAAAATGTAGTACTTTCTTGT
>JAFVLL020034231.1:0-15868 GCA_021397915.2 Tor tambroides
ATTTACAGACATTTCTAAATTCCTGTTTTCACTTTGTCATTATGAGGTACGGAGTATAGATTAATGAGAAAAAAAATGAATTTAAACAATTGTAGTATCAGGCTGCAACATAAAAAAAATTGAAAAAATTTAAGGGGGTCTGAATACTTTCCGTACCCACTGTATATATATATATATACATATATGTGTATATATACTTTTTTTATTTTACATTTTCAGTTAAATTTTGAATTTAACTCCAAAAAGTAATAAAATAACATTTTCATTGTAACATTTAATGCATGTGAGTGTATGTAATCATTTTAAAGTTTCACAATGTATATTTATTTTTTTAGGGTAACACGTTTTTATTTTATTTATCATTCATTATTAATTAATGAATATTTAATGAATACTTGTTTTAATCAAAATAATAAACTAGTAATAAAATCATTGTCTGATATCAAGACATTAATGCTTTTTTACATTCGCATTTATTCATTTCTTGTGTTTTTGCATTTGTGCATTTTACCCAAAGCGACTTTACCCATTGTAATCATGGTGCACATTTTATCAGTTAAATTAAGTTTTTTTAATGTTATCAGGATGGTTGTATTACCCTAAGATTTTTTACTTTATGCTCCCCACTGCTTAAACCATGGTTGTTCTGGACATGTGCCATGGCAATACCACAGTATTACTACAAAGTACCATGGTACTTTTGATACTTTTTGTTACTGTTGTGATTACTGGAGAATGTGACACATTCTCTATTAAAAATGTTTGACTTTGCGCTTTGCGAATGAACTGCAGCAGGCGAAGGACTCTCTAAAAAGTAATTATAGCTTTTATTTATTAATTCACTTTCTGGTGCAGGATTTGTTCAGCTGTGAAGAATCAGTTAAAAATCACAGCTTGAAAATCACGCTGTCTTTGTTTCCTCTGTAAGATCTGAGAATATGGAGCTGCTGTGATCTCACTGCTGTGTTCACACTCACTCAACATATAACGACTATGGATTTGTCTTCTTAAACAACTGCTTTCCAATCTCCAAACTGTAGATTTGTTTTTAAAATAAATTTGCTAACCATAATGACAGAGCAAATTAAAACGATAAATCATGTCCCATTTTCATGCTTTAAATCACCAAACACTTGCTGTTGATTAATGTAACACGCTGTTCTCTCATATAATGTTGTTGTTTCACCAGAGGCTCATTGATGTTTAGAGAGGCTCTTATAGTGAATCAGTCTGGACACCAATTATCTACAACTATCCTCTTCATTGTAGAGCCTCTCTGCATATAAATAAATAAATGCATAAAAAATACAAAAATAATTAAATAAATGCATAAATACATGAATAAATAAATGCATAAAAATACAAAAACAATTAAATAAATGCATAAATACATACATAACAAAATGCATAAATGCACCAATAAATGCATAAACATACACATACATAAATGCATAAAAAATATAAATACATACATGAATACATAAATGCATAAATAATTTCATAAAACACCACTAAATACTTGCGTAAGTAAATAAATGCATAAATATATAAAAATGCATAATTAAAAGAATGCATAAATACATACATGCATAATTTGTGAAGAATGTTGTAAAATCTTTATGAATGGGCAATTATTTTGATACAGTATATTCATTTAATACAATTTAGATTGCACAGTAGATTTTGTAGTTTTGAACTTTTTGCATTACTATAAAAGCTCAGATCTGCCTGATTGTAACCGGTTTTGTTGATGCATCCCATTGATTGGCACACAGTGTTTTGGTTTGTGCCCTGTTGAAGTCAAATGAGTCCCTGCAGTGTTTATTGCAGCAGATCTGCGCTCTGCCCTTGAGTCTAGCAGACATTCAGTAAACATTTCAACACCATAACCACAAAACTGTTTATTTTAGATGTGCTCTTGTCTTTTTAATATGATTTTTGCAATGCCTAGAGACGGATAAATGCTCATTAAGTATTGCTAAAGTGTTGTTTAGACAGTAAATCATTCTGTTATCAGTCCTCCAGCTCCAGAAGCAGTTCAGCATGTCAACTAACTGCCTTTGGCCACTGGACAGAATCACCTGGAGAAACAATATGGTGGATCATCTGCTTATTCACACAGAGAATGCATGGCTCTAATTCTTTACTATTTTCTCCAGATTTACATATGTTTGTCACAAAATGGAAATGGAAAGAACAAAAATATTTCTTTCTCTTTATTGTTTTTAAGCTCTTGAGTAACTCTTGTATCTACAGTAATTGTTTTACTTGTTTCAATGTTGTTTTTTTTTTTTTTTGGAGTTATTTGAAATACTAGGTAACTTATGAAATTTTACTTATAATGTGATGATTGTTTTTCTCATTCACATGCCTGTAAAGTGTCATCGCACTCTGTTGTAGAACGTGAGTACAATATTTGTATTACAAGTGTGCTTTCATGATTAAAAACAGCTACAAAGATCCTCCAAAAGGTATTTTGTAATATCATTAACTGCCTTCTTAGGGTATTTTCATTTGCATTTATGCATTTAGCAGACATTTTTATCAACAGAAATTACACTGCATTGAAGACATTTATTTATTTTTTTTCATGCACGTTCAGTTGGCTGAGAATCAAACCTATGATCTTGGCGTTAAGGAAAACACAGAAAAAGTGCTTTTTTTTACACTTTTTAAATTGTTTTAAAAAATATATTAAAACTTGTTATAATATTATTATAATCAACTTTATATTATATTATAATAAATGTTATAATATGTTATAATATACAGTTTGTGAAAACAACAACAGCAAAAAAAGTAACAAAAAACAAACAAACAAAAAAACCTTAATCTCATGGGAAAAAGTAACTATTTACAAGGTGGCGATTTCGTATCAGTTCGTCTACAAAATTATTTTTAGTAAAAAAGAAGTAATTAATACCAATTAGTCAACAATACACCAAAACATAAAAGAGTATATATGTATTTATTTATTATTATTATTATTATCATTTCCAAATTTTCTCATATTTTATCTACGTCTTTAAATGTTCTGTTCACTTCCAGGTTTTAATGAATTTTCCTGTGTCTCAGAGCTGAATGCTCTGTGAATGTGTTCTGCGTGTAGTTGGCGTGTTTGTGTGTGGCTGTGCCGCCTGGCCTTCTCTCTAAAGCAGAATGGATCAGAGCGACACTAACATTTAGTCGGATCAAACACAGGCCTCGGCTTCAGCAGCGTTTGATGCAGTGCATGTGTGGAAATGAGTTCAGACAGCAATACCTATAACTTTTTAACCATACAGTTTTTTTTCAGCAGATATAAATTTCTCCAGTTCTCTCTCCAGAAAGTTTGCGTCAGTGAAACTTTGAAGGTTTCCCAGCAGACAGTGAGAGAATGTCCCAGTATTGTGTCTGATAGCAGTGCTGTTGATCTTTATTGGAGCTAATGAGGGCTAGTCAGCGGATCTCTCTACGGGACGAGCCCAGATGGTGGGTTCCCGTGTGTGTGTGTGCGTCTTTTCATCAGCACCTGTGTACACATCTTGTAAAGCTGATGTTTCTTCTACCTTGTAAATTTGAACAGAAATTCAGCTATAGGGAACACCATTAGGAGATTTTATTCGATTTATGAGGCAGTGTGACCCAAAATAAAAAGCTGATTTTTATTTGGTTACCACTGTGGTTTCTGCCATGAATAAAAAAAAAATAAAAAAAAACAATTAAAAAGGTAATTGTGACTTTTTATCTCACAATTTCAACTTTTTCTTTCAGAGTTGTAAGATATAAACTCAGAGTTATGACTTCTTGCAATTCTGAATTTATATCTCACAGTTCTGTTTTGTTTGTTTGTTTTATTTCTGCCATGGAATAAAATATTTAAAAAGGTCTTTTTTCTCGCAAGTGCCAGTTTATATCTCTCAATTCTGACTTTATATCTTGCAGTTCCAAATTTTCTTCTCAGAATTGCAAGTTATATCTCACAATTGTGCATTATGGTCTCATAATTGTGAGTTAACAACTTGTCATTCTGGCTTTATATCTTGCAGTTTTGACTTTTAATCTCACAGTTCTGACTTTTTTCATGCAATTTTAAGTTGATCTCTTGCAATTCTGTTTTATTTTTATATTTTTTTGGCCACAGAATTGTGACTTTCTTTTCTCACAATTGCCAGTCTATAACGATTCTGACTTTTTTCTCAGAATTGCTTGTTTATATTTTGAAATTTCTGACTTTTATCTCGCAATTTGGACCTTTTTTTTCTTGAGAATTGGTAGTTTTTATCTCACAACTCTGATTTTATATCTTGCAATTGTGATTTGTAAAGTCAGCATGTCATATTTCTGACATAAATCTCACAATTCTGATATTTTCTCTTAATTCTCTTAATTTAGTTTAATTTCTGATAACTATGGGGAAAAAGACAGAACAGTGAGATATAAACTCAAAATGACCTTTTCATCCATAATTTTATGTATATTTGCAAAAGGTTGCTTTTGTTTTCCTTGTTGTAGTGCTGCAGTATAGTGAGAATGGGTTGTTAGCTCAAAAAGTTGTAAACAAAGACTACAAAACTTTCTTGAATACTTCAAAACTTCACATTTATATATAAATGTTGCTTGCTATTTCTTTGAAATTATTTATGAAAATTACTAGAAATAATACTAGAATTTTTTTCCCAGTGCATAATATCTGTTTATGTTATATGAAACAGATAAATAAATATAACCGTATACACCGAAAAAGGTGTAGAGGAAAAAAACAGACAGTTTAACTCAGAAAGAAGGTGAAAAATAGTCATGCAAAAGTAAATTGTGAGCTTTTTATTCAAGAAACCTTGATTTGCATTATAAGTGGGGAAAATAAAATGCGACAAAAGTGTTTAATGTCCTCGTGTAGGAAGACTGGATTTAGTACAGCACTGCAAATGAGAGTATTTGGTTCTCTAGCAGTCTTTGTACAGTGTGAGGGTTATGTGACGGCTGTCTTTTATCATCTCGCAGGAATTAATGGACTTCATCAGCAAGAGCCTGATGGATGTTTAATGTGCGCTAAAGAAACTGGCGGCAGAGCTTTGGCTCAAGCGCTTGTGGCGTTTAACCAGTCGAGTGCAGGCCGGGCGCGTGTGTGTCGAAGGTCTGTGCATCTGTTTCTGCATATGTGAGCCTCACTGCTCGCTTTACTGACAAACCCAGACGCTTCCGCTCACATATGCTGTGTAATTTCTGGATCTCTCTACTGCAGAAATAATCCTATCGCGAGTGTCATTCGTCAGACAGACAGTGTGTTCAAAACCGACATCCTGTCAGAGCCAAAGATAAAGCTGCCGTCTCAGTCTTAAACCCTGTGTCCTCTGAAGCAGACAGAGACTTACGAGTTGGGTAAAGATATTGTGACGGCGTGTGCAATCTGTTTAGGAGCTCTGATACGACATGAAATTTAGCTGTAAAAGAATTGAAATTCCAAAATACAAAAAAACGTATTTTTGTTTTTTTTACACAGCTATTTTTACTGCTCATCTCGAGACCCATGGAAGCTTGTTTCTGCCACAGAATTCAAAATAAAAAATTGTGACTCCCAATACTAACTTTTTTTTCTCAGAATTGCATGATATAAACTCACAAAAGTTGCAATTGGAAGAAAATATGAGAATTGTGAGCTGACTTTTTTTTTTAATCAGAATTGGACTTTACAACTTTATATCTTAGAATTCTGAGAAAAGAAGTTAGAATTGTCGAACATAAACTCACAATTCTGAAAAAAAAAGTTAAAATTGTGAAATATAAACTCACAATTCTGAAAAAAAGTTAAAATTGTGAAATATAAACTCGCAATTGTGAGAAAAAAGTGGCATATAAACACAATTCTGATAAAAAAAAAAAAAAAAAGTCAAAAAGTTGTAGTTAATGCTTTGTTAATAGCGTGAATTGGACCTTAAAATAAAGCGTGACCGAATTGTGAAATATAAACTCGCAATTAGGAGAAAAAAAGTCAGAATTGTTCGATATAAACTCACAGTTACAAGGAAAAAAAAACCGTCAGAATTGTGAGATATGAACTGGTAATTACGATAAAAATAGTCAGAATTGTGGGATAAAAATCTTTTAATTTATTTTTATTCTGTGGTGGAAACAACTTTCCATACATGTTTTCTGTTCGACTTAATAATAATAATTCATGGTTATCAACAAAACTCAGCCTTAAAAGTGTATACCTAAAATATACACCTAATGTTACTCGATGCACACATGAAACATGTTTTTAAATGGTTATATCTCTTTACAAACAACTGTAAAAAAAAATCTGAAAAAAAGAAGATGTGAAATAGTTGTATCTTCAGGGTCTTGATGCATTTGCAAAGATTCCTTCCCTTACTAGAAACGATGCAGTTTTTTAGATATTTTTATATCTATTCCAGGTCAAAAAGGATCTGACTGTGTTACGAGAGTTAAAAGTGGTTCGTTTCGAGAGACCCCGACCCGTGTCTGTTATATAAAAGCGTTTCAATGTTTGGATAGTTTTCTGTGTTTCTGTGTAACACTGAGAACCATTGACCCGTGATACCAACAAGCTGGAAGCTGAAAGCTGGCCCTGCAAAGATTTCCATTTCATTTTAACTCCATATAAAAAAAAGCTTTTCAGCAAGAACCTTCCCATGATTCTGTGCCACGGCCGTCTCTGAAAAGCGGTCAAAGTGTGACCAAGGTGATTCGGTTTTGACAGCCTTGGAAGTTTGTGCTATGAATAGGTCTTTTATGTGTTTCGCTTCTGCATTGAAAGCAGAAACTTCCAGCATGTTGGCATCTTTTGAAAACGCTCCTTGTAGTTTGACCCGGTGTGGGTCGCACCCTCAGACTCATGTTCTAACAAGCTCATTAAACACAGCAGCCTCTTGATTTCCACAGATAGCGCTGTTCTTCACTGTTCCCTTATGTCCTCCAGCACACGTGTGATCAGCTCTTTCTTCAGTCATTTGAGCTGAAAGATCAGCAGAAGAGATGCAGCGCTGCATTGAGATCAGAACGCAGCGCTTCAGCCTATTTCCGTGCATCATTTAAGCAGCTTTTAGGGCAAAAGAGGGAGGAAAGGAGGCGAGAGTGAGTCCCTGGGCACAGCGCGGCAGGCTCGGTGATTGGCTGATCCTGTAATGATCTGATGGTGTTGATTAATTGGGCTGGGGATTGAGGTAGAACATGCTCTTCTGAAGACAGTGTACTCAGACATTTAAATTAATTACCCATTCTGCTTTTGTCACAGCAGTGGCATAAATCACACAATCATGCCTGCATGTTGCCTGCTATCTCACAAATATAAGCACGATTTGGAGTTTAATAAGTTTGGAAAAATTATTATTATGTTTTTAAATTAGTAGTAGTAGCAGTAGAGGTACCAATTTTTGATTATTATTAATATTAAAGCTAATAAAACCATTTTCTAATTATTATTATTATTATTATTATTATTAATATATTTTTTTAGAATTATCAAATCTAGTAAAACTGCTACCTAATTGTTTATTATTATTATTATTATTATTATTAAAGTTAATTAAGGTACTGTTTTATAATTGCTTTTTTAAATTATTATAATTACTAAAGCTAAAAATTATAGCTACTTTTAAATTATAATTAATATGAAAGCTAGTGAAACTACATTTATTGTTAATTATTATTATTGTTATTAATATTATTTATTGTAAAAATGCTATAATAATAATAATTTTTTTAATTTTTATTAAATTATTATTATTATTATTATTATTATCAATAATAATAGTAGTAAAATAGTAAATAGTAAATAGTAAAAATAGTAAAACTACTGTTTTATAATTGTTTTTCAATTATAATTTTTTTTATTAAAACTAGTGAAACTACTGGTTTGTTTTTTAATTATTATTATTATTAATCAAATGTGTTCTTGAAGGGATTTTCTCTCTGTTAAAAGAAAATGGTTTGTTGAGACTGAATGAAACTAGATCTCAGGGCTCTTTGCGTGTCGGTTATGTCTTCATTTGTCCCTTGATAAAGCGTTTTTGTTTTCTACAGTCTATGGTTTTTATGCATATGCACAGTTATTATGGTAACCATAGTTTCCATCTGAATACCATAGTTACTGTGGTTATTTTTATTACACTAAAGCAACAACTGTTATCAAAACAAAAATAAATCAAAAGCTTATCACTTTGGGAGATCCCGCATTCATTATAATGATTTTGCAGTTGTAACTCTGATGTTTTGGCAGAAACGCATGATATTAGCATTGATTTAGGATTGATTTCACTGGTGCTTTATATTGAATAGTTGATTAGCATGAACTATCTATGAGCAATATATTTTACAGCATTTATTAACCTTTATTTATTTACCAATAACAACTGGCTGGATGCACATAATGCTGCTTATTACACGGCTACTTGCCACATAAGTAAATAATTAGATATGAAATATTAATTATTATTAAGTTGAAGTATGAAGTATATTATACATGTCAGCAATGTGTTAAATCATGTTAGCAACATGTTAACTTATGTTAAAACACATTAGGAACATGTTAAAATGTTAAAAGATGGTAGCAATGTGCTAAATAATGTTAACAGCATATTAAAATGTATTAGCAACATTTTAAAACATACTAGCAACACGATAAGCATGCTAAAACATGTTAACAGTGTACTAAATCATGTTAGCAACATGTTAAAACATACTAGCATAGTTACAATATGCTAGCAGAGTTTTAAGTCACGTCAACAATGTGCTAATGTTACATATTAAAATGTGTTAGCAACATGTTAAAACGTGCTAGCAACATGGAAATCATGTAAAAACATGTTAACATTGTGCTAATTAATGCTAGCAACATGTTAAAACATGCTAATTCATGTTAGCAGTGTGTTAAAACCTGCTAGGAATGTGTTAAAACAGAGTAGCAATATGTTAAAATATGCTAGCAATTGTTACATGTTAGCAGCTAAATCATGCTAGCAACATGTTAAAACATAGGTCGGATTGTCATGCATGTGTTTGTCTGTGTCTTCTGGCTTTCAGATTGAACGCTATAAGTTAAAAAATTTAAACACAAACCACCAGAGTATATTTCACACTCAGCTTAGCAGAACAAACAGACTATCATGCTAGCAACACGTTAAAACATGCTAAATGTGCCAAATGTGCCAAATCATGCTAGAAAAATGCTAAAATGTTTTAGCAACATGTTAAAACATGCTAATGTGTTGAATCATGCTGGCAACATGATAAATAATGCTAGCATCATACAAGCTGGCAACATGTTATAACGTTATCATGTTAAATCATGCTAGCAACATGCTTAATAATGCTAGCTAACAATGCTAAACCATGCTAGCAAAATGCTAAAATGTGTTAGCAACATGTTATAACATGATAGCAACATGCTAAATCAAGTTAGCAACATAACTAATTTATATTTTATTTAGCACAATGTTAACATGTTTTAACATGATTTCCATGTTGCTAGCATGTTTTAACATGTTGCTAACACATTTTATTATGTAACATTTTCAAAGTTATTTCAAACTTTCAAACAAGGTTTTGTCAAGCCAATATCAAAGTTTGTACTGCATTGCATTGCATGAATGTGTTATTGAATTAAAGGGTTAGTTCACCCAAAAATGAAAATTAGCCCATGTTTTACTCACCCTCAAAGCATCCTAGGTGTATATGACTTTCTTGTTTCAGACGAATCCAATCGGAGTTGTATTAAACATTATCCTGGCACTTCCAAGTGTTAGAATGGGAGTAGGTGGGTGTTTTTGTTCAACAGGTCAAATAAAGCACATCCATAATAAAACGTGCCTCACACGGCTCCGGGGGGTGAATAAAGGCCTCCTGTAGCGAATCCATGTGTTTTTGTAATAAAAATATCCATATTTAAAACGTTATAAATACTTTTTTCTCACTTCTGCTGACTGTCTTACACGGAAGCCGAAACGAGGATTTGTAAAGAAAAATGTTGGAGGATTTTGATATAAGCCAAGAGGAGACTGTTTTTTTTTTTTTGCTAAAGTAAGGAAACTTTGCTTCCTTTGCTCCTAGAAAACAAACTCGCGAGACTAGCATATCTCAGAGGCGCGTGCGCGACACATACGTCCTCCGTCATCCGCCTGGAACGGCTTGCACGTATGACAGTCAGCAGAAGTGAGGAAAAAGTATTTATAACATTTTAAATATGGATGTTTTTTTTTACAAAAACACATGGATTCGCTACAGGAGGCCTTTATTCACCCCCGGAGCCGTATGAGCAAATCCCGGGGGGAACAAGACCCCCCCCCCCATTTGAGGGTTGCCCCTCCCTAAAAATATGATTAAAAAAACTATGCTGTGTATTGTAAATAATGTTTTATACTTAAAATAATTGTGTAAGTAGTAAAACAACACAAACGCAAACGGCGCAAAAATGCGTTTTAAGTTTAGAAACATTTTGAGTCTCCTCATCCCTTGCCTCACAGTGCTTTGGTCCAAATGCTTTCCTTTTTTATATCACACACACAAGTCCGGTGAGAGAGAACAAAGTCTCTATAGTTGTGGGACTCCAGTAAGTAAGGCTGTCAATTGGCTATTTTATTCACTTAAACATAGGATGAAGTGATTATTTTCTCTTTGCGAGAGCAGCGTGTTTCTGAGAGCGCGTCCGGTTTTCTGTGAGAGCAAAGAAAATCCGCGTACGAGGGAAGAGATTCGCGCTCGTGCATTATATTAATGTGCTGTCGCGCTACCATAATGCGCTCTCAACATTTGTCATTAAAATAACGCCTTAGTCTCCCTGCTACACTAATAGTTGTAGCTTTCCTTTGTGTATACATATCCTTACAAGTACAAAACTGCTCTTGAGAAATTTTATGTATATTGCCCCCCCCCCCCCACTGTTAGATGACATTTACGCCCCTGCGTGTGAGGCCTTGTTATTACAAATGCGCGCACTTTATTTGACTACTTTTGGACTGTTGAACAAAAATACCCGTCTACTTCCATTCTAACGGTTGGAAGAGCCAGGATAATTTTTAATATAACTCTGATAGGATTCGTCTTTGAGAAGAAAGTCATATACACCTAGGATGCTTTGAGGGTGAGTAAAACATTGGCTAATTTTCATTTTTGGGTGAACAAACCCTTTAACTTTGACAGCCCTAGCAAGAGACATTCACTCATGAGTTTCAGTCTGACATGTTTATCCACCGCTGTGATTGATAAGATATAATCAGTCCTGATTACTGACTGTTTTGAAACAATTCGATAGTGCAGATAGCCTAATTGCTTTCATTGGCCGATACATTGGTGCATTCCTTTGAATTGTTGAGTCCTTACAGATTACTACTGCAGAAGTGTGAGAGATTCACACAGAAGAATCCTACCTCAGTTTCAGTCAAGGACTCTCATTCATCTGTCAGGGTCTCTCGATTTACCTTACCACAGAGAAAGATGACAGATTAGCGAGCCTGCAGCTAGTTTGAATGTCAGGGTCTCTCTCTAGCTATTCAGACAGATTGGTGATTGGGAGATGGAAAGTCAGAATAAAAGATCCTTTGCTGCATTTTTTTCTCTGCCAAATACGCCCATCAATTTAACGCTGACTCGTTAGTTCCGTATTAGTCCTTTGTACGCTGATGGAAGTAGGTCGGATTGTCATTAACATGCATGTGTTTATCTGTGCTTTCTGGCTTGTTGTACAACATTTTTCTGACTGGACAAATGTTCATACTCAGTTTAGCAGAATAAACTGACTGCAGATTCTTTAATCAAGTTAGCAACAGGCTAAAACATGCTAGCAATCTGTTAAAACATTCTATCATGTTAAATCATACTAGCAATCATGCTAAATAATGCTAGCAACATGTTAAAACATGTGAACAGTGCTGTATATCATGTTAGCAACATTAAAACAATACATACTGATGGAAGTCGACGTTGAATTGTGTTTGTGTTTTCAAGATTGTTGTAGCCTACTTTCAGATTATATGTTATCTCTTGGATCTCTTAATAAAACACAAACACAGAGAATACATTTCACAATCAGCTTAGCAGAATAAACTGACTGCAATCTCTTTAATCATGCTAGCAACATGCTAAAACATGCCAGCAACATGTTAAAGCATGCTAACAACGTGCTAAATCATGCTAAAACATGCCAGCAACATGCTAAATAATGCTAGCAACATGTTAAAACATAGGTCGGATTGTCATGCATGTGTTTGTCTGTGTCTTGTGGCTTTCAGATTGAACGCTATAAGATAAAAAATTAAACACAAACCACCAGAGTACGTTTCACACTCAGCTTAGCAGAACAAACAGACTGTATCATGCTAGCAACATGTAAAAACGCTATCAATGTGCCAAATCATGCTAGGAAAATGCTAAAATGTTTTAGCAACATGTTAAAACATGCTAATGTGTTGAATCATGCTGCAACATGATAAAAAATGCTAGCAACATACACGCTAGCAACGTTATAACGTTATCATGTTAAATCATGCTTTCAACATGCTTAATAATGCTAGCTAACAATGATAAACCATGCTAGCAAAATGCTAAAATGTGTTAGCAACATGTTATAACATGATAGCAACATGCTAAATCAAGTTAGCAACATGCTAAACATGTTAAAACAAGTTATCATTTTAAATCGTTCTAGCAACATGTTAAATAATGCTAGTAAGATGTTAGAACATGCCAACAATATGTCATATCATGTTAATAACATGCTAAAATGTGTTAGCAACATGTTAAACATGGGTGTAGGTTTGATTGTCATTTAACATGCATGTGTTTATCTGTGTTTTCTGGCTTGTTGTACAAAATCTTTCAGACTGGATTCTATATGATAAAACACAAATGAACAGAGTATGTTTCACACTCAGCTTAGTAGAATAAGCTGACTGCAGATTCTTTAATGCATGTCAATCCATTAACCCACAAATGCCATGAGAGTTAATTATTGGCGCGTGTTTGTAGCTCGTTCTTCCTGTTTCATAGACAGGGACGTATACAGTGAATATTTGCCTTGATACACATAATTACCTCTTTAAGGGAAATGGTTAATTACTCAAAGGTGCGACTAACCCAACAACCAACTCTAATGACAGAGGTAATTTTCTGTCCGTTAACGAGAAATGCTTCCAGTGCTGTTGAGGGTAATGAGAAAGTGTAATTGCAGCATGGTTTGCTTCAGTGCTCTGCCTTCTGGAAAATCTAGTATTATAGATTGGGCTGAATATACGGTTAAAATGAAAGTGCAAAGATGCTGTCCTATTTTAGGATTTCATATTTTGCAAGTATTATGCTCGTCGTTTTATTTTGCTGATAGTAGGTTTTTTTTTTTTCATTACCGACCTTACACCCCCCCCCCCCATTCACACATATACAAAAAAAGTTTAATTTATTATGTTTATCTAATGTATATATTTATTTTATTTGTTTAGTTTACTTTAATCATTTTTAATTTATTTGTGTTTAAAATATTTTAATACTTTAGACTGTTACAATTATACAATAATTTTACACTGAAATGTGTGTAGAAACAGTTTTATTGTTTTAATAATGGTTTTATTTGAGTATGATTAACAATTATATTTTATAAATTTATGGTATATAAAATTATTAACATTTTATTAATTTTATACACTACATATTTCTATACATATATAGTATAAAATAAAATTGGAGTTAAAAATATGACAAAAAAAAGTACTAGAATCCATTTTCACTCTGAAATTGCTAGTAAATTCCACAAATAATTACAAAGAATTAATAATACATTAAATATGAAATTTTGACCAATCATTTTTTACAATGTAGTTTTTTGTATTATTTTTTCAATAAATGTTAAATTTACAAATAATACTTAGAAATTATATAGCTGTAATGCAACTTCAAAACAACTATAAATTCACAATAAAATGGCAAATTAATTCAAAATATCACTGATAGGTTTGCAATTTTCAACGCATCAATATGTCATCCTTATTATTGAGCCCTGCTTATGCTTTAAGAAAGATGTGGATGTAAATGCACAGACTAGCAGTGAGCCGCATGCTTGTTTATAGGCAAAGTGTCAGACGTGTCATTTCATCAATCATTTAAGGTCTGCTGAAAGGTCAGTTACACTATTTTGTGCACGATTAAGCAAACGGCACAGCAACAGATACGTTCAGAGGTTCACAATGTATCCTTAATACATTCAGTGGCTAAATTAAGTATTATTTTAATTGCACATAAAGCAGGAAATTAGGAAATACGTGGTGGAGGCGTTCGCTCAGCTCTTCTGGAGTTTTTTGCAGACGAGTGGCGATGATTATTCATCAGAAGTTGCTTTGTCAGGTTTTGAGAGTTTGAGTGACAGCTGGCCCTGCCCAGCAGCTTTTGCGTCTTTTTGCATTTGCTGGTGATGGATATTAATAAGCACCTGTCAGTGTCCGAACACAGCAAGTCGTTATGGTTTGATTATGAGAGTGTCCGTTCACACAGCACTTACTGCAGTGACCTGCAGCTCTTACAGCCACACACAGACACACAGACGACCATAAACCCGCGTTTACCACACACACCTGCCAGCCAAACAACTTGAGTGTTTTTAAATTTTTTTTGCTGGCAAGTAGTTTATTTGGTAACACTTTAGAATAGGGAACACTTATTCGCTATTAACTGACTTTTCCCTCAATAAACTTCTAATTTGCTGCTTATTAATAGTGAGTAAGGTAGTTGTTAAGTTTAGGTATTGGGTAGGATTAGGGATGTAGAATAAGGCATTAACGTGCTTAATTACTACTAATAAATGGCTAATATTCTAGTAATATGCATGCTCATAAGCAACTAGTTAAGAGACCTTAAAATAAAGTGTTACCGTTTATTTTTGTTCATTACCACAAAAACATACATTTTAATTACTATTTTAAGTTTGTATGTATATTCATAATTTAAATTAGTACTGTCAAACGATTAATCGCATCCAAAATAAGTTTCTGTTTGCATAATATATGTGTGTGTACTGTGTATATTTATTATGAAACTAATTTAAATGTAATAATTCTAAACTATAATTTTTAATGTACTGTTTATTTTTAAAAACTTTTTTTAATTAATAGATTTTTTTGTTTGTGTGTGTGAGTGTAAAAGAAATTACTTTAGAAATAGGTTTAATGAAAAAGATGTTCAAATAAAATATATACATTTGAAAAAGAATGTCATATTATAATTTATGTATTGTTGTTATAAATTAATTATAAATTGTTATACATTTTAAATTATTATTGACCCCATATGACATTTATCAATAGTATTTTACATGATTTTTAAAAATTCATTCATTATATGCCTGGAAATAACAAATTTAAACTACTCTGATATTTTCAGTAAAATGTATGAATTAATACTTTTTAATAAGAATATTTTTCAATCAGCTTTAATCAAGTAACAGTGACATTGTGTGTATTTATATAATTATAAAATTTTGTAGGTCACTTTTTTTTTTTTTTAAATTCTCTATTGAGGCTTAAACTCAAAACTTCAACTGAAATAGAATAAAATATTTTTTAAAGGGGTCATATAATGCCATTTTTGTACAAGTTAATATGATTCTTTAGGGTCTAAATGAAAAGTTTGTAATATACTTTAATTAAAAATTCTCGTTAGTATTGTAAGAAAACACTCATTTTACCTGGTCAAAAACAGCTCTCTGTTCAGCACGCCATTTCAGTGCATGTGCCTTTAAATGATGGTGAGCTCTGCTCACCCCGCCCCTCTGCTCTGTGGGGCGCGACACAACAGTGGAGTGTTGCCTTGACAACAGCTGAGGGTATCTTTTGGCGGAAGAATGGCAGCGGGAGTTTCTGAGGACACTGTGCAACCATATCAATTTGAA
>JAFVLL020034232.1:0-22314 GCA_021397915.2 Tor tambroides
GGAAAGCTTATTTATTCAGCTTTCAGATGATGTATAAATCTCAATTTCGAAAAATTGACACTTATGACTGGTTTTGTGGTCCAGGGTCACAAATAGATAAATAGAAATAGATTAAAAACACCCCTATGCTATGCAAATCAGATAAAAACAATTTAAATCTATAAATAGAATAAATAAATAGAAATGATCTATCTATCTATCTACCTATCATCTATCTATCTGTTCCTTAGAATAAGATATGAAATTAAAATGATAATAAACTGTATATAAATAACATTTTATTACAATTTTAATATAATTTTTAATTGTATATAAAATTTTAATAATTTTAATTTTAAAATTTGTATTAAATTAAATTATTTAATTAAACATATTTTTCTTATTGTAAAGAATATATATTGTATTTTAGAATACATATATATATATATATATATATATATATATATATATATATATATATATGTATATATGCTATGCTATGCTATGTGAATAAGATAAAAAGAATTAAAATTATATTAAATAAAAAGGACATTTTAATTAAATAAAAGGACATTTTAATTAAATATTATATTTTATTATAATTAGAAACTTTTACTTTATTCATTCCAATGAATACATCCATCTATCTATCTATATGAATTTTGATTTTATTTAAACATGGAAAATGAAAATTTAAAATAAATAAAAAATCAAAACTACGCTGCCTCAAGTTAAAAGAGCCCTCATTGTAAGTCTGTAGAATTTTTTTTTTTTTTGGCCCATTTATCATTCACCAGGCAAACATCCTAAATGTAATTACATACGAAAGTAAAAGCACACCTATTTTTAGGTATCCTGTCTGTAGCACAGTGTGGGGTGAATTATGTGCCAAAGTTTAATATAAAAAAGTTATATCTGTCTGAGGGTAGAACAACACACTTGCATTATTCAAGGTACATCTAAGAGATGGAAACTTTGTGTCCTTTTGCATCTAAGTTCACAGTACATTTCTGTCTGCTGTGCCACTGAACAGGTCTGTGCCACTGAACAGGTACAAGACCTGGAGCTTCTTCAAGAACAAAGGCAGTTCTGGGCTTTGGCTTATTGCTTGCTGAAGCTTAGAGGACTCTCTGACAGTCCAATCCCAATTACAGCAGTCTAGCCAGACTGCAGTAGCTGTAGTGTGTAATTCTGCAATCAGTTCAGCAGCACACTAGATAGAAATATACAGCTGTTATTTACTGACCAATGATTGTCTGAAGCACTTCAACAAGGACAGAACGTTCTGAAGGTGGAAACAAGTCACCTACTTTTAAACTACTGTTTTGCAAACAAACTAAAAAACTAAAATAAAATAATAATATCCAGATTTTGACTTGTAATATCCAAATGCAAGTGCACTTTTACTTAGCATTTGCTTTATTATTGTCTTTGCACGTTGTTTGTTGAAACAATGAACTGCTCAAGAAATGCATTGTGTTTATTTTTGCATAATAAGCATATTTTGCATAATTATTTTTTAAAAATTCCAACAAAATATCCGCTTCGGTTAAAAAAATATTGATATTGGGCTTTAAGCAACCCATATGGGCTGAAGCATAGTTGACGTTCAGAAGTCCAGAGTGTCGTGCTGGTAGCGCAGTCGCGGGCTGTTCTCACTGTAGAACTGACTGAACCAGCGGCGGTGTTTCTGAATGGCTGAGTCTTCTTTCACAAGCATAGGTTTGGAGATGTATGTCTTGTTGTTCCAGATCATCACGTCTCGTTCAAACTGTAACAGCAAAACCATCAGTTAAGATCCCATAAGCATCCTTTGGTAGGGTTATTGTAACTAAACAAAACATCTTCTTTTAAATAAACACTGATAGTAACTATATATATATATATAGATATAGATATAGATATATATCATGGTTTTCACAACTGTTTTCAACACTGATAATAAGATAGTAATGTTTCTTGAGCAGCAAATCAGCATATTAGAATGATTTCTGAAGGATCATTTGACACTGAAGACTGGAGTAATGATGCTGAAAATCAGCTTTATCATCACAGGAGTAAATTACATTTTAAAATACTGTAAATACTGTAAAATACATTCAAATAGAAAAGTTATTTTAAATTGTAATATTACACAAAATTACAGTTTTTTTTTTTTTTTTTTTACTGTATCTGTGATCAAATAAATGCAGCCTTAAAGGGTTCAATCCTAGGTGTATGACATTGTTCTTTCAGACAAATCCAATCAGAGTTATATTAAAAATTGCCCTGGCTCTTCCAAGCTTTACAATGGCAGTTGGCGGGTGTTTTCATTCAACAGTCCAAAAGAAGTCCAATAAAGCGCATCCATCCATAACAAACAGTGCCACACACGGATCCAGGGGGTGAATAAAGGTCTCCTGTAGCAAATCCATGCATTTTTGTAAGAAGAATATCCATATTTAAAACGTCAGAAACAGTTTTCTCTAACTTCTCCTAACTGTCATACATGCAAGCCGTTCTGAACAGATGACGTAGGACGTAAGCGCAGCGCATGCACTGGTGAGAATATGCTAGTCTTGTGAGAACCAATGTTTACCAACTTTAGCAAAGGAAAACCAGTCTCCACTTGGCTTACATTGAAATCCTCTGACAGTTTTCTTTACAAATCCTCGGTTTGTACTTCTAATTCGTGACCAGTGTTTTGTTTTGCTCTCTCCAACGTGCTTCCACATTCGTCCCTTCTCACCGGTGCATACGCTGCGCTTACATCCTACGTCATGCACCAGAAAGGCACTCTCTCGTCAACGCGCATACGACAGTCAGCGGAAGTTAGAGAAAACTTTATCTAATGTTTATTATGGATAGATGTGCTTTATTGCACTTTATTTGGACTGTTGAATGAAAACACCCGCCCACTGCCATTATAAAACTTGAAAGAGCCAGGACAACATTTAAAGGGGTCATATGATGCGATTTCAAGTTTTCATTTTTCTTTGGAGTGTTACAAGCTGTTCATGTATAGACAAGATCCCTAAAGTTGCAAATACTAAAGTCTCAAACCCAAAGATACGCAAAGAAAGAGGGCGTGATTTTTATTCTCGCTGTAGTATTGTTGCTGCCACCGGCGCCATGTCCTTGAGATGCTGTGTTTCGTTGTGAAAGCGAAAGTACTTTTTTTGGGCTTCCAAAAGAGGACACAACTAGAAATCAGTGGTTAAATCACTGTTCCAGAACAGTTCAACCCAAATATTAGAGTGTGTGCAGCGCATTTTACGGAGGACTATTTCCTGAACCTGGGAGAGTAGCCTACAATGCTGGCTTGCACAAAGGCTGTTTCTATAAAGTGAGGCAATTCCAACTTTGCAAGGGCAGTCTGGCACATCTGACTCGCAGCCTGTAAGTATGTTTTCATATTTAAAGAATTTGCCACTGACTATTCAAACGCGAGTTTTGAGCAGTGTAGACTAGTGCTTGTTGTTTGTTGTTTCTCCGATCACAAATGCAGACATGGTAATGTTTATGTGGCGCGATGCAACGTGACGCATAAAAAGACAGTATAAGTCATTATAATCAGTAATTATGTCCCCACTGGATGCAACAAATGCCTCGTTTATCATAGGTTTTATTGTTTTTGTGTCGTCGTGGTGAGACACGGCATCACAATACGGTGAGGGGCATAACATTTCCATCACATGCTTGAGGTATTCGGCCAATCACAACGCACTGGATACCTGGCCAATCAGAGCACGCCTCGCTTCTCAGAACGATGAGCTTTGTAAAAATCGACGTGTTTCAGAAAGGCGGAGCACAGAGGAGCAATAATAATGAACAGTATGTGGAAAATAATGTGTTTTTTGAACCTTAAACCACATAAACACATTGCATTACACCAAATACACCAAATAATGTTATTTTTTAGCAACATCATATGACCCCTTTAATAGAACTCCGATTGGATTCGTCCAAAAGAAGAAAGTCATATACACCTAGGATTCCTTGAGGGTGAGTAATCATGGGTTAATTTTCATTTTTGGGTGAACTAACCCTTTAAGGAGCAGCAGTAGTGTATGGATGCAACATGTAACAAAGTTGCCAATTAATATGGAATTCCAAATGTCAAATCTGTTACCTGAATGCATTCTGCTCGAAGAATGAATTTTGGTACCAGGGGAGGAATGGTGCTCTGGTAGAAGATGGTGTGTGATACACACTGCAGTAATGGCTCGACTGGGGTAACGCAGTGCATAATCACACCCCGACCCAGAAAACTGTGTTCAAAAAGCAGGAAAACCACACCTGGACCCACCTACAAACATAAAAGATTTCATTCATATCACCAGGGAGTAAAATCAAAGTAATTTATGCTGCATTCTACTGTGTGAGACTAAATAAAATAGATTAATTCACATAAATCATAACACAATTCAGATTCTGCCTCTCATGCCTACAGCACTTTCCACTCTCAAATATACAGACACTTTTTAACTTCAACTTCAAGTGAAGATCCAAGCGCAGCCTTGAATTACAACTGTTTTCACACATACCGTCAGGATTATTCGCCGTCACTATGGTGACTAGGCAGTTCCTTTTCAGACAACACAAAAAGAAAAATGTTGCACAACTGACCATGAGGGAAAATTATGGCATTGAGACTTGGACTGCTACATATACACGAGGAAAAAAAACAAACAAAAAAACAAAACAAATTGGCTACACTTCACTATAGGGCTCTATCTGTTAACATTAGTTAACGCACCAAATTAACAATAACAATAAAAATGTTATGTAATTTTACATGTACTAAAAAATACATTTATTTATTAAAACATTTTAAATATATCAAAAAGTACATTTTTAATGTTTCAGGTCAAATAAATTACCATTAGGTAATATAATATAAACAAATATTAATGAAAAATAGCATATTTATATAAAATAAAATAATACATATAATTAAATAAATAATAAATTAATACATTTTAATTATAAATTAGTTTAAAAAGTCATAAAAATAAGAAAAAATGTGAACCTTATTTTCAAGTGTTGACATTTTTTTGTAAATTCATTAAAAAAGCGAAAACCTAAACATTTTTTGCAGCACAGAATCTAAATAATTTACCCATAACATGTGATTCCTGAAGCAAAGAATCTGTATTTAGTGCATCCATACTTCACTGTACAAGAAAAGCATCTCATTTGTAAATCTGACACATCCTACGGCATCCAAGACACTCTCTCTCTCTCTTTCTCACACACACACACACACACACACACACACACACACATTTAATTTACATAAAAGCATGCTCTGTATGCACTCGACTAACTGCTTAAAATACAGAGAACAACCCTTAGAACACAGAGATCAAGACACGCTGTTGTGTACAATATCATTCATGACTTGTTTTCCATTCTGCTAATCACAGTCAGTCTCCAGGCATTTCTCTCAGTCTGCACGGCTCACTCACGCCCTCTAGCTGACGGTCTAGTCATTACCTGTCTGGCCAGGACGTCCAAATCAAGAAGAGGCCAGTGGCGTCCGAACACAGTGAGAGCGTGTTTCACCAACATCTGTGAACAGTGCTTGTTCGGCTCAGGCTCAGGCTTCCACTCCACCTGGAATCACATCAGGTCATACAGGTTTGGAACAACATGAGGGTGAGTAAATAATGATAGAATTTTCAATTTTTGTGTGAACTATCCTGTTTAATTATTAATAGAGTAATTAAAAAATAAACAAAAAACACTTAAGTCCACTTGGATATTTCCAGTACTTATTCACATGCAAATGCTGCCAATCATAACAGAAGTAATTTACATATTTATATTTTTCTTAAATGTACAGTGACGGAAGGTTTTTTTGACAGTTTTTTTTAAAGTAAATTTGGTTATTGTTATTGATAAAAAAATCAAAAAATTTTGAATAACAATATAAATGGGATTATATAAATAAAATGCTACAAATATGTAGTTACAAGGCTTGTACGCCAGTTCAACACACATAGACAGTCACATACGGAAGTGGTATGTTTTTACAATAGATATTGCTAGATTTTTATGGTTTTATGATAGTGTTGTCCATTTTAATTCTACCATGTATCCTAGTTTTCTGTGACATAAAGACATAAAATCTGTTGACCAGGATTATTAATGTTAACTGAAACTAAAATTAAAACCATGTTCGTTACTTGAAATGTTCAAAATGAACATGAACTGAATTAAAATAAAAAATAAATAACTAAAAACAGAAACTTTTAGATTATTTTTTTTATTTCAGCTAGTTGCCAAGGCAACATTTCTCATTTTCATAAGGGCCTAACTGGATTTTTTTCATTATGAGTGTTTCCATAGAAATAATAATTTTCTAAATAAAATAAAATAAAAATAGAAATAAAAAAGTCCATGATTGTGAACAGTTCAGAGTATAATAAAGTTGTCAATTACAGTAATTATGACTCAGTGTAAACATAGCATAGGAAGTACTAAAATAACCAAAACTATGTAAAATAAAACTACTAAATCCTATATAGATAAATAAAAATGACAAAAACAACAAAATTGCAAAAATCTTAACAAAAATTAAAAATGAAAATGTAAAAATATAATCTATTCTAAAATATTACTAAAAACTATAATAATCTGTCAGTAAGACTAAAATAACACTGCTGTTGACATTTCTCCCTGGGATGAATGTCTGTGTGTGGAATCAAACCTTCCAGTCATGCCGTATAAACTCCCAGGTCTTGCTGTTAGTATAGCGCAAATCAACTCCACTGACGATACCTGGAGTGTGCAAATGAGCCAAGTGTGCAATGTCTGCTGCGTTTTCTGGAATCTCCTGAGAAAAGACAGAGAAGAAAGTGTGAATTAAAATGACTGCCAGATACCAACATCATATTCACTGAGAAATATAAAATACATCGCTCACATATGAGCTGCGTTACAAATATGCTGCCTGACCTCGATGTGTGCATTAATGAAATGTTCGGTACGGCCGCGGTACACCCATTCCCCGTGGGTGATCTCGCTCTGTTCTGGCACTCTCCAGCTGGGCTCCAGCCCGTCACAGTGAAACCACACCAGAACCTGCCCGTTGATCTCACAGCTGGGCCAACACCGCACCTTCGCAAACTCAGGCACTAAAAACATCCAAAAAAAAGTCATATACTGTACACTACTGATTAAAGGTTTGAGGTCTTAGTGCTTCTCTGATATCTCACCTTTATCTGCATATGGAATCTTGACACATTTCCCATCAGCCCCACGGAACTGCCACCCGTGGAAGGGGCATTCAATGCATCCCCCTACGACTCGCCCACCCACAGCCAGGTTGGCACCTAAGTGGGGGCAGTAAGCATCCACCACATAGGCCTTGCCATCCTGCCCACGGAACACTGCCACCTGCTGTCCTGGAGGAAAATACAAATAAATGTCATTTTCTCATTTTGCTTTAACAATAAAATTAATATAAAAATAGCATCCTGCAATTAGTTACAGTAAGCTAAAGAGGGCAGTACAGGTCTTTCAGAAAGAGAACCAAGGGACCCCTTAGGTTAATTGGGTAACTGCCACTGACTGTCTTCTGGATGAATTTCCTTTCAGAAAAAGCCTGGGCTTGTTTGCTTATGCCCCAAGCTCCTGTTACATCACATACTCTCGCTAGATAGTGTAGTTATATGTAGTGTATAAAAAATGATTTTCAATTAATATGCAAAAATGAAATAAGAGCTGAGAGTGACATTTTATGTCACATCATTAAGCATGTGTGACACTGTTTGCTATTAGGTCTCAACCTATATCACTAGCCAAATTGAAAAGTTAATAATTACTTAAAAACAAACAGTAAAGTATGTCAGTTAATAATTAGGCTTACTGTGTTATATAACCAGGAATAGGCGTAGCAACATTCAAGACTGTAAAATCCTGATTTGCACACTCATTCTCTCTCTCTCTTTCTCTCTCTCTCTCTCTCTCTCTCATTGGGTCTACAGCTAGGACCCAAAAACTCCCTTTCTGTTATGCTGACCTGAGGGGTTTTATTTGTCTGCAATGCAGAGCCCCTGAAAAAAAAGCTACTAGACTCAAATAACAAAGAAAAAGGCAGTGGAATCCAACAAACATTATGCAGTACTTCCCACACATAGACTTTACCTGGGCGGGCTGCCCAGATATATTAACGGCCGCCCAAGTATATTTGGTGACAATTTTTTGTTTTTATTACTATTATTATCCTCTTGTGCTTTTTTTTTTTTATCCGCCCGAGATAATGAAACCATCCGCGATCGATTAACTAGTGGAAAATCTCCCCTCGCCCTACGCGTTTCGTAGGCTACTGCTCGTTCTGTGTGCTCAAGATCTGTCGACACTCCCACAGACAATATGACAATAGCAAGCAGTATCTATGAAAATACTCTGTCATTCATTCTACACAGCAAGTACAAACAACAAGAAATAGCCATGAAGTGTTCATATACAGTACATTTCAAATTATGTATAAATAGAGAAAGAGAGGAGTGTGTTTCAGCCGCATAAGCATATCAAGAATCATGTCTGTTATCTGATATGATTACTGAGGCATCTAGCCCGATAGCCCATTTAACTAAGGTTTTATGAAGTGCACATCAATATGCTGTAACAGTAACTGCATGCAATTAAATGTTGTGCCCTTTGAGATCACTAAAGGAAACTCCATTTAGCTGTCTCACTGCTAAAAGATGCTGCTTTTTAGTCTCTGGGTTTGTGATGGAGAAGCGTCTAGTTGGTATCTAAGCAGATGTCAAACATGTGTCATCTTGTACACTTACAGTACCAATTTTTTTTTTTTAAATCTGTGTATTTGTAAACAAAATTTTCATTAAATGCAAATAGTTGAATTTAAGAGTCATTTTGACTAACTTAAGTAGGACTTAAAGATAGTTCACCCATTCTGTCATCATTTACTCAACCCCAAGCTGTTCCAAACCAGTATGAGTTGCTTTCTTCTGTTGAACTTAAAAGAAGACATTTTGAGGAATGTGGGTAACCAGACAGTTTCTGATCCCCATTGACTTCCCTAGTATTTTTTGTTCTATACTTTGGAAGTCAATGGGGACCAACAACTGTTTGCAACTGTATCATTTAAATGAAGTTGCAGTTTAGTACATTTAAAATATATTAACTTTAAATGTAATATCAAATAACACTACAGTTATTTTATAAATGAATAATGCATAATGAAGTACTTTACATATCATGTTATTAAAACAATGATTTAAAACGTACTTTAAAGGAAAACTTTTAACTTGAATAATTATAAAGTGTGCTCAGAGTCAGTCATGAAAGAGTACTCTTTTTAAGTGTACTGAAGTGGCCATTTATTTTATTAATATTATATTATCTGCAAGTGCAGTTTTTAAAAATATATTTTATGGTTTAAGATTTGAAGTACACTACAAAATTTAAAAACAATGATTTAAAATATACTTTGAAGTAAAACTTCATTCAGTGTGACTCACAGTCAAGTTAAAATTAGTATAATAAAATAAGTTTCAGTTTATTAATGTGAAAAAAAATACTATTTAAATTTTATAATGTAAATCTAAACAAGCTGTATTCCAAATTTGAGGATGATATCGCAAAAAAAAAAAACAGTTTCCATTATCTGTAAGACCTTTGGTAGTGACAGTCATTCAACATTTGTGAAAGTCAAAAGAGGTAGAAAAGGGCATCACAGGTTCAAAAGTCTCCAGGTTGCAAAGCGCAACAGCGTTTCTTTGTATCCCAAAAACAAAACTACAAAGGTGTTTTGTTTGGTTTTCACTGAAAACCAAAAGGTCTTCGCAACATGATAGGGCATCCCACAGCAACTCAGCTAAGCAACAGGCACTTAAACATAACAAAAACCAGTAACAAAAGACAAAGACTTTGCAATGACAGGACTGCACGTACACAAATGCTTAATCCTGATCAGTGTATAGTCTGTCAGAGTGATGCACAATGAAAAAGATCGAGAATGATTATATTGGCACAGACACTTCTTCCGCAACCCTGTCTGAAATCAATAAGAGCCTCAAGCATGTCTCAGAAGGTTCTCAATAACTATGCTGATTTTGCATAACAAACTGATCGAAGATATTAATATAGCTGCATATCTTGCAGCAAATCACCCAAATGAGTTCAAGCTGGTCTCAGCGACCTGTATTTTTGTCAGAAATATGTATGGTATTAATTCTGTTAGCATAGATACTTATTATGGCATAAATTTATGGCAAAAAAAATGCTTACCATTACATCAGCTAATATTCAGTTAATAGCCTATTTATATAAATGTATAAGTCACATATTTTAGGTCCTGAGCTTTCATCTTTTAAATGACTTTTTCTCTTTTTAACAACTCATTTAAATAATCCGGCAGTGTGAATTTTTTTTTTTTTAAGTAGTCTCTTGCTGTATAAGATCATAAAGACTGCATGTATAATAACTGTACTAAAATATTGTTTTAGATGAAGTATAGGCAAGTATTTACATTTATACTTGCAGTGCATGCAAGATGCACAGTTTAGCATTATGCGTGTAATCAAATTTAATCGAAATTTACCCCTTTAGTAAAAATATTGGGTCATAAGCTCTTTCTCTGTGCAGCAACAGACATGGGGATGCAACACATGCGACAAAACATCTGCATTATTGATCTCAAGCCGGGAATGTCAGGATGTAAATGACTGTTTCTGTTCTTGAAATGACCTGAAAACCCATCTGGCTTCAAAACAGTCAATGGAAAGCTATTTCAGTCTCAGATTTGCGTCTGCGAAGCACAGAAAGGAAACACATGACTGCGGAGTCTCATAGGGAAATGTAACTCATTAATAATTTTAACTGTTAAGTGTCTAAGGGGTGGCATTCATTCCTGCGTTAAAAAAAAACAAACATTTTAGATGGGGCGCAACGTAAGGGGACGTTCACGCAGGAAGGCAGTACACACTTGTGTTCCCTCTGCTTCCAGATTCGACTTCTAAAAACGCGTCTCCGTTCGATTGCGCTCTTTGACGCATGCATACGTAAACCAATTTAAGCGTTCCGTGTTGCTTTATGATGTTCTTCCCTCAAGTTCTGATTTGATCATTTGTTTTATACACAGCTCCTGTGTTATTATTTGATCAATGAGGGATCCCATGACACTTCGACTGCAGCAAAAATGAGAAATAAAACTGTAGGGCATTTCCAGTGACGAGATTTTACCTCACCTAGGCAGTTTTATTTAACATTTTGGCGGTTGTTACTTACCCAGCACTGTCACACTCTTCACATCTCCTCTCTCCAGCATGTGAGAGTCTAAAACCCGGTACCAGCCGTTTGGATAAACCGGCGGTAATTCTCCGGTCTTCCGTCGCCGCCGCACTTCGTTGGCAGCCTGGGCACGAGAGCGCCCGTCCTCCGCGATGTACCCCACCTCATCCACACCGCGGAGCAGCTCCAGAGGAGCGAATAACAGTCTGTACAACCAGCCCATCGCTAGGAGCAACACGCCCGCGAATATGCAGGCTGCTGCCCGCGTAGGGGCTCCTGCCAGTCCGGTTTTCCGCCACAGTTCTGGGTATCCCCCTCCGAGCACCGTGTCTGATGGATCTTGAACGAGCATGACTAACGTGGCGGTGAGACCGATCGCTGCCACCGCGACCGCCTTGAACATCAATGATACCCGTGAATTCTCCATGACACCTGCGATGTCACATACACTATGACAGTCAGTCAGTGTTCTCGATAAGCCCTCCTTCTCATTTTAGTTTCTATGTAGACAGTAAAGCGGTAGTGTTTGTTTATGCATGCTATGCGTTTTTTCTAGGGGTCAAACACAGCATATGTCCGTAGCGTTCAAGAGAGCCGTGGATACGTGACGCTGCGTGTGATTGACATTCACGAGGCCACGCCCACACGCAGGTGAGATTTCAGATTCAGAGCAATAAATGTACAGTGCGACACTGTACATGTACTTTTACTTCATGAGCAAAGTGCATTGGCGTATTTGGTTTTTATTTAGTTAATAAAAAAGTAAATTCAGTAGCAGTGTACATGAACACCCATTCATTCATCATTCCAGAACTGTAGCCTAACTTGGTGATATTTGTCAAATAGATTAAGAATTTTAATTGCTTTGTCAAATTTCAATAAATCAGTATCGCAATCAGCAAAAACAATACCTTTGTAGGTGTATTAGATATTCTATGTCTATGTTTTGTTGCAGTGAATTCAATCTTTAAGGGGACTGATAGCACCAGGATGAGTTGGTTCAGGGCCCCTTGTGTTGTTTAGGGGTAGGCCTATGTGAAAATGCCAAGAAACACCTTTATCTGAGTTTTCTGAGCTTTTAAGAATCATAGAAATGACTTTAACTGAAAAAAAAGTTGTTATCTTTAGTAATCTTTAAGCATTACAAAATAGCATTGGATTCTTTTGATGTAATGTCAAGTTAATACAGAAAACATGACAGCTTGTTTTGATCATCATATATTTTGTTTATTGTTTGAATCTTAGAATCATATTCACTGCTAAAATGTCTACATGATTCTCTAGTTGGATTGGTAGTGCTCAGTTCTTCTGGACACCAGGGAAGCTGGCAAAGACGGTAGTCCAGTAGTAAACCAAGCGCGTTCTCAACATCTGCTTCACACTGTTCCTGTTCATCTTGTTGTTGATATCCAGGTACTGATGGCCACTGCTGGCAAACTCAGGCCAGGTTACAGGAACACTGGACTCACCTTTGTTAGGGTCACTGTGAGGGAGAAAGAAAGACAGACAATGAGGGAAGTTAGAAATGACAGATAGCTATCATCATGCACCACAAGTGGCACCAGGGTTATTATAGTTAATTAAAATTATTTTCATTAGTTGAAATAAAATGAATTCTAAAGGAATAGTTCACCCAAAAATAAAAAAATTCTGAAAATTTCTCTGGCCTTCCAAGATGTAGATGAGTTTGTTTCTTCATCATAACAGACTTGGAGAATAATTCTAAATTTCTTATTTTCATTTAGTTTAACTTGATGTACTAAAATATCTAAATCCAAATCTAAAATAAAAATGAACAAAAACTATATAGATTCTGTATAAAAAAAGACTACTAAATCATTAACACTCTTTCTTTCTCTATATATAATAGTTGTTACTACAAATTATAGTGGAACAAGGTGAAGTACTTTAATACTGTAGTATTATAAAACATTGTAATGTTTATATACCCAGTTTGAGCAAAATTGGTCCAGTAGGAAATCATGTATCTAGCGACGTCACGATGGCGAGGAAAGTAGCCCAGAGGAGTGCTGAAAGGCTTCCCAAACACATACTGAAGGTCATCAGCGTGATCGGCACCCATCCAGAGTGGGAAGACAGGTATGCGAGAGGGCTCAGTGAACAAGTACGAGTAGGTTCTTCCAGATCTAATGGGGAAAGAAAGGTTGTTTTTAAGGTTTATACTGTTCAGTTTCATTTTAGAGATCAGTAAATAATAAGAGGTCAGCTTACTTGGCATGATCAGAGTGAAGGTACAGGGCCGCTTGGGTTGGCACCAGGAAGATGTAGTCCGTCTCCATGTCCACAACTGTTTTCTTAATGTCCTTATCACTAGGTTTACTACCCCAGTTGACTGTGTACTCCTCATAAGTTGCGATACCAGCATCTGCTCCTCTAGATTCAGACAAGGCAATCGAGAGCTCCCTGACCTCCTCCCTGTTAGAAATCAATAGCAGTTTTTGGAAATCATGTTGCTTTTTCAAGTTTGGACCACAAAGGTCCCATGAATTGACTTAAAAAGTGTTTTCATAGTGTTTTTTTTATTCTTTAGAATTTCCTTTCATTGTTTAATGTAGCACACTTACACAGGGGTGGACACCAGTGCGTTGTTGATAGATGGGATGTCAAGGGTGGCAAAGATGTGGCCGTCCATGTCATTGACTCCAGCGATGTAATCAATGTCAGCAGCATTCCCGAAAAGGGTATCAGGCTCGGCGGGGAGAAAGTCCCCATCGATGACTGGTGACAGAGCCAGATTGTGTACAATGGGATCTGGAAAAGATTGTCAGACTTGATATTTTCTCTTTGCATTGAATTTACTTAGGTTTTAGCAGACATTTATTGAGTTTAAAGGAAGAATTAATCCAAAAATAAAATTCTGCCATCATTTATTCACCCTCATGTTGTTTCAACCCCTTCTTAACTAACTTATTCACTGAAAATATTGGCTTCGCCGTTCTTTGTAATTGCATGGAAAAGAGCGACTAGTCATGCAGGTTTGGAACACGAGGGTGAGTAAATTCATTTTAATTGCTTTAAGAAGATTTTTTTAAAGGGCTAAACATGCACTCTGAATTTTCTTACGAGAAGCAGATGTACTGAATTTCACACTCCCAGCAAGAGTTACAGTCTTTGGATCTGTCCTCCTCAGACAAGCCACCATCCCGCTATCAGTAGGACATCCTACCTTTCTTGCGATCTAAATGTGCACAAAAAAGAATTTACCCATATAGTTTTAAAGAAATAATTATATTTGAAATTATTGCAGACATGAACCAAGTGATATCTATACATTAATTATTAACAAACTAACAAAAAACATAAAAATGTCTGTCTGTATGCAAAACAGAACAAATGACTTCACTAAGTAAACACTAGCAAGTGTACACTAAAGTATTTTGCAAAAGGCTGGGAATAAGGGGGAATAAGGGAATAAGTCCTGTGACCAGGCTTTGCTGGTAGTCCTTCACATTAGGTTTAAGCGTAGAGGGGAGCGTGCATTTGCGGTGGCAGGGCCACAACATTGGAATACCCTTTAATAGGAGTACCCGTTTGTTTTTAAGTCCTTGCTAAAAACCCATTTGTTTTCCTTAGTGTATTGACTACTGTTGGATACCGTTATACGGTAATTTTTAAATGGGTTGTTTTTATTTTTTGTCTGGTTTGTTTTCTGTGTATGTTATATAATCTTGCTCTTCTGTAAAGCACTTTGGTCAGCCTGGTGGCTGTTGTAAATGTGCTATACAAATAAAATATACTTGAACTTGAACTTGAATAGGAGTAAACAAACCCCATTGGATTTTGCCACCATATTATATCAAATGCTAGTACTGTACACAATGTACCTAGTCTGTTTTTTAATCAGTAAAAATGAAGCTCACCTCCTCAGCATATTGTCGTGGATTTCTGTTGACAGCCCAGGGACAGAGAGCAACACCACTCTGTGAGATAGCTCTGCGGATCAGACCCTTGTTTTTAGGGGTAAGAATCTGTGCAGGATGGGGCACACACACAGAAATTAGAAACTATAGGTATTACTGAGAACATCTAATGATTTTCATAGTTCATAGTAATAAATTAAACCCTTATTCAAACTTGTTGCCATCAGATTTAGAGCGAAAACATTAAAGACTCAGTCATTAAAATGTAATACATAAGCACGCAAAAAAAAAAAAAAAAAAAAAAAAAAAATATATATATATATATATATATATATATATATATATAAATACATACATATATACATATATATAATTTTTTTTTTAAATTTATTTATTTTTAATGCAGCACCTGGAAGTTGACACTGGCGGCTCCTGCTGACTCCCCAAAGATGGTGATGTTGTCTGGATTGCCACCAAAATTCCTGATGTTTCTGTGTACCCAGGAGATAGCGGCGTGCTGATCCCACAGGCCGTAGTTTCCTGTCGAGCAGGACATGCTCAGGTCATCATTTAAATAATACAATCAATCAATCAGTTCATATATACATACATGAATACAGCGGGGTCCAAAACTTTGAATGGAGCTTCTATCCAGCTAACAGGGAACATTCTGGCAAGGTTCTTTCAAAGTAATTAAAAGGTTTTTCCAATAACATTAATAGAACATTCATTTAGTTATCAGGTCTTTAATCATGTATAGTGCTAGGTGATATGATAAAATCACCCAACAATATTATCACAGTATGTATTCTGCACAACAGAACTGTATAAATTAATGAAAAACACCTTGGTTGTATGATATTCCTTAAAAAAATATTATTATTAATAAACTATATTATATTATATTAGTAATATATTTCTGTCATAATTTCTTTAAATTAATCTGGACTTTTATTTTGACGGGTCTGTGTAAAGGTTTTTTTTTCGGGGGTTTTTTCGAAGTCTAACCCTGCGTCCCAATGTGCATACTGTCCACCCTGTCTGCCCTAAATAGTACTAAAAATTACTAATATCACATACAATTTAGGATGGATAGTATGCAGATTGGGACGCAGGCTAGGTCTTTCAGTTTAACTTTCAGATTCGGTGTTTATTTGACAGTGTTCGCATAACCAAGAAAAAACATTGTTTAAACATTTAAAAACTGGACTTTTTGAATGTTCAGAGAACATTCATAAATAATGTTTTTATAATGTAAATGATAAAACGTTTATAAACTAAGTATAAAGTTTATAAACAATATGGTTATTATGGAAAAAATGAGAAGGGAAGAAAACTTATATTGCAACGCTTTTGCGTTTTCTTGCAATACTTGTGTGATGGAAATAATATGAGGTGGGAGAAGAATGTTTATTTCGAGTTTCTCAAGGGAACACAATACATTTGAGGGTTTTACAAGACACTTTTGCAAGTGTTCCCCAAAGAAACTTTGCGTTTGCTCACAAAAACACTGAAATATAGTTTCCTCTCACCTAATATTGTTTCCATCACACATGTTTTGACATAATGCAAAAAAAAGCAAAGCATTGAAATATAATTTTCCCTCCCATCTATCTTTTTTTTATGTCACCTTGTGCAGTTCTATGTGAGACAACTAGTGAAAATGCTTGTATTTTAGATTTTTTGCATGTCCCCATATTATGTGATTGGGAAAAACAGTAGATGGGAGGGACATTTATTTATTTGCAATATTTGTATGACTGTTATTCAAATGAAATTTAGTTTCTTACCAGGTGCGTCAGCATCTCCGCTGCTGAGGAATCCCAGGGATCCGACACGGTAGTTGAATGTCACCACAATGACCTTTCCTCTCTCTGCAATCTCCTGTCCGTCGTACAGGTAGTTGTCCAAGAAGTTTGCACCCTGACCACCACCGAGCAGGAAGCCACCACCATAGATGAAAACCATAACAGGCAGATTTGTAGACACTGCAAAGGAGAAGGTGTCAAGCCACACAGGGTAAATGATGATAGGATTGTAATTTTTGTCTGAACTATCCCTTTAACATACTTTTTTTGTTTTGTTTTGTGAATTAGAACAAGTTTGCATTACCAGTTCTACCCTGAGGAACCCAGATGTTCAGGTAGAGACAGTCTTCACTGCCCACAACATCAGTAGCGAGAAGATTGAGCTGCATGCACCTCTTTTGGTAGTCGGTGGCTTTCAGAACACCTGTGTGCAGGTAGAGTCAGCAGCAGTGCACTGTCAATACACTCACTTATTTTAGACCCTAGCTGTGCCTGAAAACATCTAAACAGACAGGTGTACTCACCGTCCCAGCCTGGGTGAGGAACGGGCTTCTGTAATCTGCCAGGTGGAGCGGCGAAGGGGATTCCCTTGAACACGTCCATATAGCGGAAGAGTCCAACACTGTGACTCTTTCCCTGTACCATCCCTCCCTCAGTGTACACAGCTCCCAACTGCAATGCATTCACAGTTCAAACATTGTGAGTGAATGCAAAAGTTTTGCAAGTGAAGGCAAAGTTTCTCAAAATAATGCAAAATCATCAAAATATTTTTTTCCGTCCATTTCATAATTTTTCCCCATTACCGTCTCCTTAGGGGCCCTGTATGAAAAGTTAAAATAGATATAATTTTAAGTAATAGAGTTATTTAGTAATATAATACTTCACAATAGCTTAATTATTAAACTACTCTACTGCATAAACATAGTGAACTGTTAAACATACAGAACACTTACAGAAGCTGCATTTGCTGTGCCCAGGATGAGGGCAACAGAGATGAAAACTCCCAGCATCGCCATCATCATCAATCGCTGCAAGTGTGGCATTGAAGTGAGTTTTGCCGCTTTTATACACAGGCCAAATCATATCTCTCTTTGAAGGCGTGCCAAAACCGTATCTTAAAAGTACACAGTACCTGTATTAACTGGACAACATGTGTGTAGTTGTGGTAAACTCTCATGGAAAATTTGTGTGGTGTTCATTAGAAGTTTTTTTTTTTAAAGCTCAATGACACATTTTTCCATTACAGAGAAATATTTATGAATGGTAAAAATATTTGTGCCATGTTAAAGTAATACAATCAATTCACCTTCTGCCAAAATGACACTTATTTGTTGGATTCTTTTTTTGAAATTCTGTTTCTGTACAAACTCACCTTAAATTCTTGTAAGGAAATAAATAGATAGAAATATCTAAGATAGATAGATAGATAGATAGATAGATAGACAACACAACAGTTCAGGGACTAGTTCTTAAAGCCTTTTGTGTGGATGAAGTTGCAACAATAAAATTTCACAATATAAAAAACAGCAAACAAATCCATTTCTATTTAATACATATTATTTTGCTATTATTATATTAATAATAAATAATGCATTATTTAGTGTTTTACCTGGCTGGCTGGCTTGGACGTGTTGATGGATCCTTCCAGAGATGATATTCCTATAAGGCTCACACCAGCCATATCTCTCTCATGCAATATTTACAGTTTGTCATTACGTGTATGTGAAATCAAATTTAATCAGCTTATGACATTGGAGATACTAGCACCATGTACCATGTTGAGCTGAAACAATTAATCAGCAAATGAAATAATTAGCTATCAACTTTGCATCCACCCCTTTAGTAAAAACATTGGGTCATAAGCTTTATCTTTGTGCAATGACAGACATGAGGATGTAACATATGCCACAAAACAGCTACATTATTACTATCAGTCAGGATGAAATTGAGTGATTCTGTTCTTGAAGTGACCTGAAAACCCATCTGGCTCCAAAAGACAGTCAATGGAAAGATATTTCAGACTCAGCACAGTAGGAAAACACATGACTGAAAATGTGCGGAGTCTCATAGGGAAACACTGGTGGTCTGTAATTCATTAATCATTAAGTGTTAAGTGTGGGAGGCATTCATTTCTGCATTCAGAAACATTTAGATGGAGCACAACATCGGCACAGTACACACACTTGCGTTTCCTTTGCTTCCGGTAGGGCCTGTACAGTACATTCAAAGGTGCTTCTGCAAGAACGCGTCCACTGACGCACATACGTCTACCAACATTTACACGTCCTGTGTTGTTTTATGATGTTCTTCCCCCACGTTCTGCTTTACTGTGTTTCATACAGCTTATGTGTAATTATTTGATCAATGAGGGTTCCCATGACACTTTGACTGCTGCAAAAATGAGAAATAAACTGTGGGACATTCCCCAGTGACGTGATTTTACCTCACCTGCGCAGTTTAATTTACCGTTTTTGGCAGTTGTTACTTACATGTGAGCATGTGAGAGTCTAAAACCCGGTACCAGCTGTTTGGATAAACAGGTGGTAATTCTCTGGTCTTCCGTCACCACTGCACTTCAGTGAAGATAACAGGCCTGCCAACTTTTGAGTGAGAATTCCCACAGTGGGTTGGGTGGAAGGTTATTTGGGTTGTTTTTTATTTTATATATTTATATACAAAAACATCAAGATAAAATTGAAGCGCAGACTTTAAGCTTTAATTCAAGGGGTTGAACAAAAATATAACATAAAATTCTTAGGAATTTTTATACACAGTCCCTCCATTTTCAGGGGCTCAAATGAAATTGGACAAATAAATATAATCATAGATAAAATGTTCATTTTTAATATTTCTTTTGAGAATTCTTTGCAGACAATGACTGCCTTAAGTCTGGAACTCATAGACATCACCAGAGACTGGGTTTCCTGTGATGCTTTGCCAGGCCTTTACTGCAGCTGACTTCAGTTGTTGTTTGTTTGTGGATCTTTCTGCCTTTAGTTTTGTCTTCAGCAAGTGAAATGCATGCTCAATCGGGTTGAAATCAGGAGACTGACTTTATTTTGCCATTGCAGAATATTCCACTTTTTTACCTTCAAAAACTCCTGGGTTACTTTTGCTGTGTTTTTGGTCATCGTCCATTTGTACTATAAAGCGCTGCCCAATCAACTTTGCTCAATTTGACTGAATCTGGGCAGAGAGTATATTCTTATACACTTCAGAATTCATCCGGCTGGTTCTGTCTTCTGTCACGTCATCAATAAACACCAGTAACCCAGTGCCACTGGAAGCCATGCATGCTCATGCCATCACACTGCTCCATCATGTTTCACAGATGATGTTGTATGCTTTTGATCATGAGCTTTTCCAAGCTTTCTCCATACTTTTTTCTTCCTGTCATTCTGGTATAGGTTGATCTTAATTTCAGCTGTCCAAAGAATGCTTTTCCAGAAGTGGTCTGGCTTTTTAGATGTTTTTTGGCAAAGTCTTGTTTGCACCTTGTGGTGAACCCTCTGTATTTGCTCTCGTGAAGTCTTAATTGTAGACTATGACAGTGACACGTCTAGCTCCTGGAGAGTGTTCTTCTCTTGGCTGGATGTTGTGAAAGGGTTTTTCTTTACCATGGAGAGGATCCTCCAGTCATCCACCACTGTTGTCCTCCGTGGAAGTCCAGTCCTATTTATGTTGCTGAGCTCACTAGTGTGTTCTTTTTTTCTCAGAATGTACCAAACTGTTGATTTGGCCATTCATAATGTTCCTGCTATCTCTCTGATGGATTTGTTTTGTTTTTGAAGCCTAACAATTTGTCTGTTTCACTTGTATGGAGAGATCCTTTGACCGCATGATGTGGGTTCACAGCAACAGCTTCTAAATGCAAATGGCACACTTAGAATCAACTCCAGAACTTTTACCTGCTTAATTAATGTAGAAATAACAAAAGAATAGCCCATGCCGGTCCATGAAATATTGTCCATTATATAACTGTAACTTGAATATATTTTGGTCAGCAGCTAAAATAATAAAAATTGTGCCTGTGTCCAAATATATATGGACCTGACTGTATTAACTTGCAATGTACAGTGAAAGAATTGCAAGATTCACTAGATTCACTATTTATTTATAAATAAATGCAAACGCATGTAAAAAATATCTTGACACTAAAATTCAAGTATTTTTCTATTAATGCATTGCTTGAACATCTATTTTGAGAAATTATATTTTTCTCCCATTCTCCCTCTCGAAACTTTGCTGCTTGTATAGAGTATATGGCCGTTAGCAGCACGAAAAACAAAACTTTTATTCAAATTCTTAATGGATTATATTTAGCCTTGAAAGTGTGCAAATAGCCCAAGGATACAGCTATAACCAGAAACTAACAATAAATAAAATGTTCTACCTATTTGATTGTCTTCTTAACGTCTACCTACCCCAACCCTAAACCTACACCTTACACCTTACAATAATGCAAAAACATTTATTTTAAAAGAATACAGATCATATCTGATATAAATAAGCTGTAGAATCAATAGATAATGCTTTAAAAAGACTATGTGACCTTACATGTTCAAGTCTAACTTCACTAACTTCACAAGTTTCATTGTGACTGCACTGATAGAGCAAGAGCATTTCTTTTATTTGTCCTCTTTCATGGACAAGCACTTTTGTCAGTGTAAATGCGTTTAAATTCCTCGTATTCTTCAATCTCTTAACCTTCAGCAAAAGCGTTTTGAATCTCGCTGGGTCTCTCGGGAGAAGTGAATCAATCTTGCTCTGTATTGAGAGGCATGTGATTGGCTGTTCGCCACTGATGTCACATATTCATGTGCACGCACTCCACAAACTCAGGATTAAAGCCTAGCCTGGGTTGACAAAGTAAGTTGATGATCAGCATCACGGTACCAACAAAGCCAGATTGGAGTGGTTTGGTTTTGTCAACTCAAAACTAATCCTGTTAACTGAACTTGTTCAGCTACCATCATGGTACAAGTCCCCGATCTCACAAGTTCCTGCATATTCAATAAACTTCTTATTTACATCAAGAGATTTACAGTGAGAGGATTCGCGAGCATGCAGGAAAAAACTCTGGCGTTTAGAGGCGAGTGAACGCAATGGCCAATCAAAGGTGTTCAGGGAATCAACATATGTCTGTGATTGGCTGCATTACTCAGTGCTACGAAAATATAGTGTGTGTGTGTGTGTGTGTGTGTGTGTGTGTGTGTGTGTAGACGGTTTCAACGGCAACAACATAAACAAACGTTACTGTGCATGCGCGCTTTTGTGGCCCTAACTTAACTTCCGGTAGACATCCAAATAGAACCAATAACAACAGCTAGCCTAAGTCTCTGTAGAGTAGATTATATATATATATATATATATATATATATATATATATATATATATCT